>CM002479.1:10977525-11033678 GCA_000325765.3 Leersia perrieri
TCCCCTCCCACCTCCCTCACCCCCGCCGCATTCCCATCACCCCCTCCTCCCGCTCCCGCAAACCCCTCCACCTCCAAATCCCCAAGCACGAGGAGGATCCCGACGCCGCCGCCGCCGACGACCTCGTCCTCGCCGCCGCCTTCCCCCGCAAGCCACGCTCCCTCGACCCCGCGCCCTCGGCGGAGGAGGAATTGGAACCGGAATCGGAATCGGAGGAGGAAACGGAGGAGGAGGCGGTTGGGGAGGAGGAGGAGGAGGTGGTGGATGTGGGGGAGTGGCTGTGGGGGATCGGGATGGGGCGATACGCGGCGGCGTTCGAGGCGCACGAGGTGGACGGGGAGGTGCTGCCATGCCTCACCATGGACGACCTCCGCGACATGGGCATCGCCGCCGTCGGGGCCCGCCGCAAGCTCTTCTGCGCCATCCAGAGGCTGCATCATCATCATCCTCCTCCAATTCCTCCGCCTCCGCCGCCGCCGCCGCCGCCGTCGCAGTCGGTACGGAGGTGAAATCGTTTTGATGCTTAGCTTAGCTTAGTTAGTTCGGTGCCTAACTTGGTTGGAAACTTAGTTAGGATGGATGCGTGGGTGTTGCTGTATTAATTACCTTAGGAGGTGTAAAAAGTGTAAGACAATGGCAAGGGAGGTTTGATCTTTGCTTCCCTGTGGAATGCTAGTATGGGTTGTCTTAGCGTCACTAGTGTGTACATATGGAAAAGAGGTGAAATGGAAATGCTCACTGTCCTGTTTTAACGTTGTCAATTGCCTTTCTATCAAGTGGTTTGGTAGCATTTGTGATATGGAAAGATGAGATGGAAATGGTAACTCTACTTCCTTTGATGTTTTTGGAGATGCATGGAATTGGATTAGGCGAAGTAGCTACATGCTATGGTAATAGCGGAATAATATGTTGCTGCTTTGTAACTTGAATATATGTTTCGTTTTCTGCTGTGTTTATCTGATGTTTTGCTGTTTGCAGTGGATCAGATTAGCTGCAACTGCGATATTCTTGCCATGTTGCTATGTAGTTTGGTTGTGGTAAACACATACAGATAATGAAATATGTACAGATTCCATGCAGTGTTGCTTAGCACAAAATGGTTTGTCTTTATGGTAGTATTGATTAAAGTGTGTAGTTGTGTTCTTACAGCTTTGCTGATTCCTATTTAGATTGAACTCGGATTACGTCTTGGTAATTTTGATTACTGCGCTTGGATTCTTCTTGGCATTGGAAAGTTGTTTTCGTAAGGAGGCCGATGTGTAAGGGCATTGCAAAGGCCTGTATTTCTATGTTAACCAGTTATGGTTCTCTTAATCATTCAATGACATAGGTCAATTTTCTGTGGTATTGAGATGGCAATGCCTGATATCATGTGGCTTTGGAATTGAACCTACAAATGCTCAGAGAAGTTCTGATGTAAGCCACGTTGGTGCATGGCTACTTGGCTAGTCAGCTCAATATTTAATTATTCCTCATTTCCTTAACCCTTATTGGTAAGAGAAAATTCCAACCATTTACTTCCTTGTGCATGGCCCATGTAGCTTAGATTGTAAACAGTTCACTGGATTGGCTTCCTTTCTGGTCAGTCATCATATCATTTTTATTGCATGTTTTGTTGGATTGAAGGTCACCTTTTACGGTGCTAGTATTTTGGGGGGTTTTGTGCCTTTTATCTGTTTTTTTTACTTTTTCCAGTAAGAAGATGCCAGTTCCAGTTAGAGATTCAAGGCTATCTCCTACCACGTCATTGCTGCATCTGTTTTATATGCTTCTATTCTTTGTAACAGGAGTTTACATTGTTAATGATAAAGGACAGACCTTCAGCACCCTCAGTACTTAATTTGTGTCTTTTCATGCTTAAATGAAACCTTCTATGTTTTTTTTCTTTTTTCACAGCAAGAAGATGAGACCAATTGGTTAACCAATTTGAGAGCTGATCCATCTGTCATAAATGAGATCAAGGTAATTGAATTCTCCAGAACTAATGGAAACTCTTGCACATTCTTAGTTCCATTGGTTTGAACCCTTCAAGAAATAAGGAAGACCTTAAAGCACATCATTGTGATTTCGAAAACTTAAGATCTCTATTGGTACACTGGCAGAAACATCATTCATCCACCTCAACTTCAAGTACCTTATGCACTTCAGGGTTAGTCACCTTCATATGTGATGCTCTTTAACTCCTATATGTTATTGATTGGTATTTCTCATCTTTTCTGTGCATGATTTTGTTATCATCTGATTTTGGCTGAGTTGTGAACCATACTATTTGTACTAGTTCCGGATAGAAAGTTATAGTGGATGGAACCGTGAGACCAAGAATATTTTGCACAAGTAGCATAAAGTTAACATTATTCTGTCGGAAAATGAGTGTGCAGCTTCTGATCATGGAATATTTCTTTGAACAGCTATTAGACTATTAATGTAGACAAAATTACTAGTACAATTTTTTTACAAGTTGCGCAGTATAGCAACATAATAAAAAAGTATGAAGAAATACATATAAAAGGGAAATCAATAATTCAATGCTAACAGAATTATCCTTAGAATTAAAAAATGTGGTGTCAGACAATCTCACAACAGTCCTCAAATAGCTAGTTCTGTTGATTTGCAGACATGTAGTAAATAGCTAGTTCTGTCGATTTGTAGACATGTTCTGGATCCTCTTACCATCTTCTCGCCTGCAAGTTTGTCCACTGCAGCATATTTAGATTTGATAGTATTTCGGGTACTCAAGTTACCTACGCTGTAGCTATTGTGGTATTCTAGAATTGATAATGCAAAAGCATGAGTAGTGACTATCAAACTTGTTTAGACTTTAGACTAGTTGCTCCAATTTAGTCATCAAATAGTGTCATATCTTAAACATGCATTTCTAGTTTTTCGGTGTGTTTTATTGTGACGTCTCGCTTTAGCCATGTTAAATTACAAATTAAAAAAAAATCATGATGTCTAATAAAAGAACTAAAGCCAGTTTTTCATTTTGTTGCCAGGATGTTGTTCCTGATAGCTTAATGTTATGTTTGAGATCAAGAAGTTCTGAATAAGTCACTGCTATTAATCTTCTAGGTTCTTGAACTCACAACCATAGGAGAATGGAATTCTTTACTACATTTTTTTGAAGCTGGATTGGCTATCTTACATCTATGCAAATTACAAAGTTCATCTGACTGATATTTTGATTTTCACAGACTAATTGTTCTTTTATGTTACCAGTTAGATAATCAGATGTTATGGAACCAATCAAATGTAGTCTTTTCATAATGTATTCGAGAAAACATTGCAGTGTAATTGCATACATAGAATGTTTAAAATCTGACTAATTGTAACTAAACTAATTGTAACGGGCGGGTAACCAGTAAAATAGAATGCTCAAATCCAGAATAATTAGTTTAGAGTGCAAGCGGCTAATAATCTAAACTAATTATTCTGAGTTTGTAGTTTATTTTAATGCCTCATGGTCCAAATTGCCTTAGGTTTACCTGGATGTTGCATGAACTACCACATTCATATTTGCCCCAGTTATGCTCTTGTTATTGCTTTGCATAGAAAGGTTTACCTAATTGACAATTTCTTTCGCACCCTTGGCCGCATATTGGTCATTGAGTGCACTAACTAACGAGTTGGTACCAATTCACACCCTGAACATATTTGCCCCTCATGGGCCTTGATGAGATCATCTAACCTGGGCTGGAATGCCAAATGGATGTGTAAATGTTCTTTTGCAAGGGTGTATAGGGGAGATGGAAGTTTCAAGTTCTGACAATGCTATTTCCTAGGGTAAATATGGTGGGAACTTTGGATAGCACCATTTACTCAATAAGGGGACATTATACGGATGCTCAGAAATGGATCCTATATGTTTGGGGTATATGGCAAAATAAAACTAAAGTTTTAGGATGAATCACGAGTAAATCTGATACCAATAATATAACTTCCTTTGACAAACTATAAAAACAATGGTATTTTCCTAGGTTCTCATTTTTGTTGTTGTGAGTGGAACCAAGGGCTGCATTTTCTAGAAGATATTTCCTGTACAAGATTTAGGGTTGCTCCCTTGAAGGCCATTCACTCTTAATACTGTTTTGGAACTACTCTTAATCCTGTTTTGTGGCCTATAGAAAATAGAATTGTTTGATGCTCAATACTCCAATGTTTTGTATAAACATGCAATCTGCCTTAGACGCGGTTTCTGCACCATATGTAGTTCCAATCTAATAACACAATATAAAGGCATAACTATTTGATGAATCAGAAATATTTGCATGCAGAAAAAACAAGCATTTTCCTTCAGATATGACATATAGAGTATTGGATTGCCCTTCTTATATGGTGCAGGGAGCTATGCATTCAACTTTCTCTTGACATCTGTAAAGGGAGTTTCCATGCAGATGTTGGCTTATAAACTATTTTACTACTAAGATGCTGTCACATGCCCCTAGCATTAAGTAGACATTTTAATATAGTATTATTAATCCAATTAGCTTCTGACTTGTTTATTTTGTTCATTGCACTAGTTGTGGCTTATATGAAAAGACACTGCCAACAGTGGATTGGAAGTTTATCCTTGTGGGCCACCTTATGCTAGTATACCAATGAATAATTTAAAGTCAGTTCAGCCTGTGATGCTTGAGGAATTTTTCTAGTATATTAATTGCAACACCATATCATTACTGAAGGGCGTTATAGTATGCATATATTGCGCTATACTTGTGTCAGTGGATTCATGTGGTTGACATAAAGTGCTATGAAATCATTAGTTCATCACAGCCCCTTGTAAGATCATTTTCTTTTCTTTGAATACAGATGAACCTGTTCTATTAGGGATATTGGTTCTGCACTAGTGTCAGACCCCCATTTTTATGTCATCTTAGTTTACCTGGGAAGCTTTTTTATTAACATAATTACAAATATAATAACTAAGCAATCATTATGAGCTAACCATTTCAACCTATTTTTTATTCAGATTTGAAGTTGCATAGTCTATACAATTGCATAACTGAATTGGCTGTCATTTCCTTCCCTTTCAAAATGGCATGAGCTATGCAGATATTCTGTCAAATCGAGCTGCTTTTTTGGTCCTTCTGATATTCCTACGATATTTATGTGTTTTATATTCTTGTAGTGGAAGCTACTTGGATGGAAGTATCTTGCTGGTTCTGTCAAGTTACTTTTAGCTAGTACTAACCAATCAAATTAGAATTTCATTTTTTATCAGTTGTAATATCGTTTTCTTTTCGTAATCTGTCGGTGAGCACTGTGGCAGGTGCTACTCACTGGTATTGGTGCTTTGGCTTCTGTTAAAGGGGACCTACCCCACCTGCCTCAGCTTTGTCTTACTCATTCCTAGCATGCTACATCAAAGGTTCTTAACAATGTTTACTACAGTGAGCAAGTACCGTGCCATAGTATATCCTTGCATCATCTGTCGGTGAGACTTCTGTATTGTAGTTGTGCCTGCTGCCTAACTCTTTTTGTTTTCTTTAAACTATGTTTATTTTCAACGTATGCTGACTGCTATTTAATGCTCCGTTGAGTTATTTATTGGAAAAAAAATCCCATTTTATCGCCTTGAAATATCAGCACCTAACCCCATAATTAATTTTTGGACTCATTTTACCCTCTGAATTGTTAAAAGACATTCACTTTGCTCCCTAATAGATTTTTGTTATTTTTATAGAAAAATCAGTGAAAATTGGATAGTGCCATATATTATAAACTTGTATAAAGAGAGACAGTAAACAAGAAAAAAAATCATTACCTAGTAAAGTGAATCATTTTTAGTAGTTTAGTGGTTATACTGAACCAAAAAGTAGTTTAGGATGTTAAGTAGTACAGCAAAATGGTTTAATGGAGTAAATTGTGTTCTTCCTTATTTATTGGAAAAGTTTAATTTTGCAGGTCTCCATCCATTAATTATCTGTTTTGCATTGTTACATTAATTAACTATTTTTCACCTCCCTGTAGCTGTCATACATACTTTGATCTTTGCTTGGTATGCTTGCTTGTATTCCTCTCGTTTGTATCTTGACTTGTGAGTAATCGTTTGCACTTCCTGTCTTTGATGCTGACTTCATACTGCCCATTTGCACTCTCTTTCATTGATCCTGACATGCTACCTGAACACTAGGATGCTGCTTCATGGCACTTCCATTGTGCTACATTGCGATGATATTAGGTCATTAGCTGCATTTTCATTAATCTTTTTTACTGAAAGTGTCTGTGTTACAGATACTCGAAAATCCTGAACATCGTAGTTAAGCTGAATCTTATACCTTCCCTTTTTCTTCCCTTCTCAGGTTCAGAAATTCTATTAACAGCTTATAAATGAGATATCAGATTCTTGACTTGACGCACTTCCAAATATTTGGAGAAAGGTAAGAGAAATTGCATACGAAGCAATGTGATTGTAACAAAAATAATATCTTAGAGTTAAATAAATATGAAAGAATTATTTCTCAGGGTTTTGAAGTACACTTACATTTGGGTGTTACCTATAATCTAGTATCCTTTGGTGTAATTCTATTCTTTCTCATTGAATTGTGTGGTGAGGATTAGATGTTAGGGGAGGGAAAAAAAAGGGGAATCAGTGCCTGTGGGCTGTGAAAACTAATTACAGTGTGAAAATTTGCTGTCTGTCGGTGTCCCGTTCTCCAGGTGTGCTAGCTCCTGCCATAATTCAATGTCATGATCTGATTTGTGCTCAGCGAGCCGGGGGCCGGCAAAACCGCTGCAGCCTCTGCCGGCGGGGTGCACCAAATGGTGTCGCGGACGTGTTGCAGTGTCATCTCCGGGAGAAGGCGCTGCCCTCGACAGGTAATCTCTAACTGCACATCAATCCACATACATGTATCAATGCACTTGTACTGTCAATTCTGTTGCCACTGCTACCACTTTTGATTGGTGAACAGCTGAAGCAAGAAATTTGTACAGCCGGTAATATATCAAGAGGAAGACTCTACTAGAAGTGAAATAAATGCTCACTCTACTAAAAGTTCTAATTTGAAAAAGCATTTTGTTTTTTCCATGTCATGGTGAAATAATTGTCGGTGGTTCTTGGTGCTCTGTTTTCCTGCTTGGCAGCATCTGGCTCATCTAATTTTTTATGGAACAAATTACTGGAAATTATCATTGAAGTAATTTGACAGCTCAAATGCACAATATATGTGCAGGTTTTAAACAACTATATTCACTGTTGTATCATGGTTTCTTCCAATCAGGCTCTCGAAGCGATAGGTAAAGCAGGAAACTTAATTCAGAAATGCATGTATAATATTTTGAAACCCAAGTATATGCTGGCAACTTTTTTTTCAGAAATATAGCATAATATTTTGAAACATCTCAATGTGGATGGTGTCCTTTACTGATTCATGGGTATAGCCAGAGAGCCAGGGCAGGGCGATGAGAGAGGAGAAGAGAGTAAAATAGTGGCTGATGAGTTGGGGCAAACCTATATTACATTTGTGCTACTGTAGTTATAAAATTTTGTATGATATCTTCGTTTTACCTTGAATTTAAAAGTAATGTAAAGTATTTTGTGCATGCAGTTTAATAACCGTGGAGCCAGAAGGCCAGATCAATACAGGGAATCTAGTGAGAAATCCAACGCGTGAATTTCTAGACCCTACTTTCTAATAATCCAGTTAACATTTTGTTAATCACAAAGTCCGCATATATACAATGCACGAAAGGGCTTCTTTGTTTACTTTGAGGTTGAAAAAGGCAAAAAAAAAAGTGCACATATATATAGAATGCACAAAGAGATGGTTAAGAGTGCCCAGGAAGGGCTCTGTCGCGATCGAGATGTTTGTTAGGAGGCCGGAATCCATCCACCTAATCCTAGGTGTTTATACTACAATATCTTTGGCAAATGATGCTGATTTGTCGACTACTGAACGTGTCACGCCCTAAAACTAGCCTCGAACTTTCAATCAACGTTTTACGATGGACCAGTAACTAAGTGCACGCTTAAGTATCATGAATTTTCACACAAATATCGGTCATAAAATGTTTTCAAAATCAACGCATCTATGAGAAGTTTTATGGTCCTGAAGAAGTACTAGGATGGATTATAATTATTCTATTGTAATTGATTTTTTTTACTTCTAAACAATATTAGGGAGGTGCCACTTGTTTAAGTACTTTTTGAGGTACATTAAATCTACGGAGTTACCAAGATCTGTATTAGTAAAAACACACACACACACACTAGAAGGTGCATAAATCGGTGTACGTATGTACTAGTAGCAACTGGTATCTATACTAAAGAACCACGAAAGAACAACTGGTATCAACAGTAGAATATCGATACTTCCTCCCAGTTAAAAAGGATAGTAAAAACCATGCATCTATATGGAACGGCGATATCGTAAACAGAGAATATGCCCATGTAGCTTAACGTTTACTGGGTTGCCACCAAAATGATACTACGTCCCTTAATCAGGAGATCGGTGTTCAATTACTTCCTCACCGACAACCTTTGCATTTGCCAGTTGTGAGTTGCGTGTCACTGGACTGGTGACATATACGGTACGGTATTATGGGCAACGTTTTCTGGGGAAACAAACAAAGAGGCACAAAACACCTATGGTCAGGAAAGATGGAGAATACTAATGCCTGGAGTAGATGCTTGTCTCACTCTCCTTGTACATGTCCCTATCATTGTGATAAATAAATATGCTTGTTTATAAATATTGTTTATCTCGTATTATCTAATATAATTAAGCATGTCTTTAGATATATGTACTCCTCTAGTTATATAAAAATACTTATATTTTGGAACCAAAGACATAGTTTACTTAAAACTTTATTTTAAAATTTATATGTGGTATGCATGCCATAATTTATATGGTTTCATGCTATCTTAATTAAGATTTATCTCCACATTGAGTACTACTCCCTTCGTCCATAAATATAAGTATGTTGGTATAGATGTAGCTAGTTTTACATGCAACAAAAAGTACTTGTATCTATAGATGGGTGGAGGCACTACGGGACTATAAACAGGTTTAACAATACACATGCATAAGCATCATACAAAAAAATACATTTGTGGATAAAAGACTATAATTTATTTTTTAAAAAAGTAGTGTATTTTTATTTTTAAAATACTTCAAATTATAATAATATTCTGCAATAATATAGCCTTTCCTACCTTTTCAAATTGCATTAGGTAAGGTGCATTGCAGCAGTACCACACACTTACATGCACGTATATATAAAGTCATCGAGAGTAATCACCAATTATAAGAACGTTAGAGCTCGAGCACCATACAAGGTGGAACCAATAATAGATATCTCATCAGGTATAATAATGATGAGCTAAACTAATAAAGAGATGTTAGTATATATAGAATTATGAATGCATGCATGGTTGGCATGCATGCAAAAAAGCATTTGTAGTGGTGGACCAGTATAATGTTGATATACACACATGTATACATATATGTATAAGCATGCATGGTTCAGTGGAAGCCGGCATGCACTAAAATTTTGCATGCAAGCTATAGCTGACAACTCAACTAATACTCCCCTTGTATTGTATTTACACGCATATCTTGGTGTACATTGATCAATTCTATGCATGTACCAATACTCTGATGAGCACGTATCTTGGTGTACATTGATCATTTGTAATGACCAATATATAAAATCAAGAATTATGTACGGATCGACTAGCATTTCATTTTTAAATAACTTAATCAATCAATTCGCAAAACCGCGTGGAAAAATAATTCAGCTAGTTGCTTTTATGATACAAAAAGTAGCTACATATACATGAACTATTCATCGACTAGCTAATTAATAAATTCTAGCTACACCATGAGATAATTTGCAAAGAGCTACTAGTAGTAGAGCACTAAAGCAAATAATGATTTGGATGTATGCATGGCACTAGAGGCTGGCTGGCCTGTGTCTAGCGGTTAAGAGTGTGAAAGGGTGCACTGTCTAGCCAGCTTAAATGTTCCAAGTGTAGTAATTGTGCCATGGTGTTGGTTATCAATTTTCGGAGTACACGTACATACGCATGCTTACCAATCACTTGCATTATTCACTTAGATTTTGCTATCTCCAATAATTTTATGAGTGATGTAAATTGATCATTTGAGTGTATGCATGCATCATATACCTTCTTAAGAGAACAATTCAACATGCATAGTACAAAAAATATAATACAATAATCCTTATAAATTAATGAGTGTGCGTGTGTTGGTGGACGTTTTCATCTTCATGGTATTATATTTCTTAGAAAAATACTTAAAGTCACGAGTGTTTACTCTATGTATCTATCTGTAGCTATAGCTAGTTTAATTTGCTTTAGGTCGCTGCCCCATGCACAGTGTCTCCAATGAGAGGCTGCTGTGTCGGTGGGGAATATACAAGTACAACAACGATCTCTCAATAACGCTACGTCATTAAGGCGAATGCGACACCGCGATGGTATTTCGCTAATACACTATTATCAAATAATAATGATAGATAATAATCATTTGACTAATAAATAGTTTAATTCTTCGTCAAGCTATAGCAGCGGACCCTGTGATCGAGGTTGTGATTGGTGAACAGCGTATCACAGTGTACTATAGCATGATGTGTCAGTAGGACCAGCACGTCCAAGGATATGTCAAAGTTGATGGGAAATAATGATCACAAGTTATTACTACTTGAAACGTAGAAAAAAATTATATGCTTTTCCTTATTAACTGAAAATTAAGTTGGTTCCATATGACACTATTTATTTTCATTAAATAATTAAATCAACATGACAGGGAATAAATAACATCCTAATTTTGGATATTGCATAAAAATTTGTAGGCATGCAAAAAAATTAAATTAATCATGTAATGATAGATACTCATCTTTTCTGTCAAAAAATAGCTAATCATATATATAGCTAGACACGAGCTAGCCAGCCAACCATGCTTGTATTTTTATTAACAAGGGTTGTTAGAGCGAAGATTAATTAATATTTCACCTCACTTTAAGAAGCTTCTTACTCCACTTTGTACGCAGAATATACATAAGACAGTTATAGGTGAGGAAAAAGGTCCGGATTGGCCGTGTGCTCTATAATCAGGCAGCTCTCTGAGGAATAACATCCACAATAATATATAGTAGTACTCTATGAAAGCCCTTAGTAATCAAGTAAGTTTATAATGGCATCGATATAGGAATATTTTTCACATGAATTTCCAAGAATAAACAAATTCGGTTCATTTGTAAAATTGTTGACATATTTCAGAAAATTATGTTGGGCTCTATGTGGAGTGTTCTGGCATATACGCTCTATCGAGGTCGATGGACTGATCGTTTAGAGCTCGAAGTTCAGTTTTAATGCTGATGCATGCTGTCGAACATGGATCAGAATAATGCAGTAGTGTACGATGAATTTTTTTTCTAACTCAACGATAAACCTAACCTGGATCTAGGATTCTAGGGCTAGTTGAGCCGATCTGAAATGTCGCCGATCGATATGCATGGTGACAGTAATTAAAGGACCTCCCATTGGCTGCACCTCGTTTACCCTATCTTGCTAGCTCTTTAATTGCTAGTATACGCTATTGGTTTAAAAATGGAGTTCAGGACTAATCAATCTTGTTTTCAATATTATACCCAAACAATTAATGCACCTAATGTGAAGATTTTGCCACCTTCCAGTTTTGTGTTTGACTTAATTAGTGAATCTCAAAACGAAATATTTGCAAAATCAAAATATCTGTACCAGTCAAAAATTTGCACTGCTTGCTAGCGCTCATTTATCCATATACGTAACCAGAAATAAACTTCTCTTGGCAGCAATTAGTTCTATGTAATCAGGGTGAAGTAACTTCCGATGGAACAAGCATCATCCTGTCACTAGAATAAATGGGCTATCGTACGTTTATGATATGGATAATATGGCTTTTTGATCTTGGACTAATTATACAGGGCTAAGAAATTACCTGTTCAAATTCGAAAGAACGTAACACGGTATCTCGAACGGCTATCTCTACAGACTAATTCGAAATGCAGCAATTTTGAATAATTAGATGTATGTGTCATAATTAATTAAACATCGTGTCTTCTTGGATCTTAATTTGTCGTATGTGTTTGTGTGTTTTATATTCTTTGAAGTCAAAACACCTGTAATTAACTACTAAGTAGTAATATTTAATTAATTAACATCCACCGGAAAGAAACTATATTTAGTGGTTACAACGAGGCCGTCTTAAGAATTAATTAAGCATAAGAACATGGATGGAATCCCGTACGTGATGCACGTACTACCGCCAAACCCACTACAAAAATGGAGTAGCCACCACACCGATTTCTGGCATTTTCTTCGTCTCTTTTAAGTAAGCAGGTAACTAACTTATGTACCATGCATGCACGCACGCCTGCATGATGCCAAGAATTGCTTTAAGTAAATTAATAGTATTAACAATATACAATTGGTGTTTAGTTAGTTGACCCTACAACATAATTAAACTACCACATGATGATTAGCTATCAGCATGTTAATTAATCGCATGAACGAGGGAAGCGAGTAGGAGATTGCCTTGGTCTTCCCCATGACCACAAAATTACCACTGTAATTACAGTAGCTTAAGTAATTTTTGTAAATTTATTACCGCTAATTTTATTGAGCAGGTAAAATTAATTTTAGGACTGGCTATATGATTCTTAGAGAGGAGTGTAAGGGTTCAAAACAAAATAGTTACAACATGCATTAACAATAAATAAAAAATAACAAATACATATAGCATGCATTGATCGGTTTATACACGTAAACACTACATGTGTCCTAAAATACTTGTCGTTTGATTTTTTTTATATAATTTTGACCATTCATCTTATTAAAAAAATTAGGGAATTATTATTTATTTTGTTTGTGATTTGATTTATTATAAAAAGTATTTTAGGTGTGCCTTATCTTTTTATATTTGCAGTATTTTTTTTAAATAAGACAGATGATTAAACGTTATAAAACCAAAACGCAAAATGACATGTATTTTGGGACGAAGCAAGTGCACATTTTTTTTTAATGAATGAAGTATTTGTTGGAGTGAGTACACGGGACGTACGTGTCTCGGGCTTTGTGCGTGGGTGCTTGAATACATGGCAGTTGACCATATCAATCGGTCGACATCGTCATTGCAATTTGCAAAAGGTTCTCACAACTTCACGTGAGGCACAACTTGCGAGCATGCATGCATATTGTATAGATGCATGAGATCTAGCTAGGGATCATTGATGCATATATATGCGGCATCGATCGATATGATGAGATGGCGATCGAGAGCTAGCTTTGGCTGCATTTGGTTTGGCTGCCCGTCTGTAGTACATATATGTGTTAGGTCTCAGGTCCATTCAGTCGTGAAAGCTCCAACATGGCCACCAATTAGTTGATGAGTTAACTTATGTACGGGGTCGTCACGCACCGCTAGCGGTATATATACATATGTATACGTACCCTTTTGAAAACTTCACAATTTGTCAACTGTAATTAATATCAAGCATATAAGTACTAGTTATTTGAATACATATTAGGATTGCTGTTGTGAAAAGCGCATGTGTGTACTTACTGTTGTTTGAATACATATTTGAATACATAGTTTTTGGAAGGAAAAAAAATATAAGAGCAGTTTTATTGTAGATGGTGCAGTCAAAGTCGTATGCCAGAAAATATACTGCCTATATGTGTTTTACTTGTCCTGATAAATCTGAAAAAAAAACTCCCTTACATTTTAAGACAGACGTAGTGTGTTCTTAGTGAGAGAAACGTTGGGTTCTACTCTTGATGTGGGTCTCTCTCTTGGGTACGTACTAATAGTAGATAGGAAGTGCATATATAGTGATGACAGCTGAAAGTGGCTAAAGCTAGGACGTCCACTTCGTTTGGCCTGTTTGTGATCGACTTACCGGTTTACATAAACGTACCAACGTATGACCTTGATTACGCCAAAATCTCACTAGGCTTGTCATTAACTTAATTTACTAATGGATGCTAGATCTTCGTCAACCGTATACTACGTACTTCTTCAATCAGATCAAATTGTCTACGTTGTACTAGAATCTAGCTAGCTAGTTTTTATACAATTAACCGTACTGGTAAACTATGCAGCATGATATTATATGTTATCTCCACCTCAGTAAAATAATATGATTACACAGAAAAAAAATCCAAAAACATGTGGTTCTTTTAGTTTCATGAAATACCCTCATTCGGAGTTACGTTTAGTAAGATTATCCTCTTAGTCATTTTAGGATCCCACAAAAGAGAGGGATTTATTTTAGTAATGTTATGTACTAATTAATTAATACAGTACGTACTTTTTTGCTGAAACTTTAGTAGTAAATTTAAGGTTTTCTATTGCATGTGAATTTATCAATGCATGGGTTTAGACCAAGTAAAATTAAGATTTCGACAAAACTACATATATTTAAGTCAGATGAAGGGCTTGCACTAATTGAGAGACTTTGAATATAGATTACAAGCAATCTAACAATTTTAGTATAGATTAAAAATTTTAAATTAGGTTAGAAAAGTTTTTTTACCAATTAACAACTCACTTATTAAACCATGATGGGTTAGTCACATTAGTGACTTATAGTAATTTCAAAATATCTAACGATATATGATCATCTTTTTTCTTCAATTACACAAAAGATGCATGATAACCCCTGCGTTAGAGAAATTCTTAGGTCGTGATTTATACGTGGAGAATAGGAGCAACCCAACAAAAGCCAAGGCCAGTGTCTAACGGAAGGAAAGCAAGAAAAAAGGAAAGAAGAGGAAAAAAAGATGGGGTAGCAAAGATGAATGGGCCAGCTACTAGAAGATGTCCAAACATAAAACAAAGGGTCTATACATGCATGGCTCAACTACCGCTCTAGATAGATCAATATATGTATAGAGCATTTTGAAAGTGTGTGTCATTAGCACGCAGGATAACGACTGAAAAATAAAATAATCAATCCAATTTAGCAGAAAGTTGTATTTTTAGACGTTTTATGATATATTTTAAAACCCAATATATGCAGTACACACAGCTAAAGCAAATTAAACAAAAACAACAATAATGTACCTTTCAGGAAAATTAGTGATGTTTTGTGTAGTTTTTTTAATCTAGATGCTAAATAGCTATGGAGAAGTGCTGTTAATAAATTAGAACAAAAAATATTAGTTTCTTCCCATACAAAAATACATATCACAAGTTCTATCAGCTTTATCAACAGACCCTAGTAATACCTAAAGTTAATGCACAAGGGAAAATATTAGTAATCAAGGTGAACGCAAGTTTAGAAATCAATAGATGACAGCAACTCCTTTCGGGCAAAATTTTGCAAGTTGCTTTCAATTTACTATAAAATTAATATAATTCGACCTTTTCTTTTCTGGGGTGGGGCGGGGGGTACGTTTGGAGCACGGCTCTATAACTTTTGTTGCACCATATGATGCCTTATATTTTCATTTTATTGCAACTGTATTCTTGGTTTTCTTTCGGCCAGTAGTGGTACGTCACAGAAAAATTGTAATTAAGTTTCTTTTTTGTCATCTAGTCCTATTAATTAGGATCATTTTTTTCATGGAATATCTGGTGGCTGGAATCACTGTATACCATTTTCAATTAAAAGGATTAAGAATATATGTCTACTACAACATATTTATTAAGCTTACAATTAATCAGCGCATAGTACGTGTGTGGCCAGTACGTGTGTATTTTTGACTGCACGCTAGAGGTGGCGACAACACTCTATTTGATTTCATCAGGATTTCATGAGAAGCATTGGATTTCTCCTTCATTAATTTCTATACAAATAAAGATGGAACCAATTAAAATTCACACTATACAGGAAAAAAGGCTGGTTGTATCACCAAGAAGAAAAAGGTGCAAGGCATGCAGTACAATGTAGGGCTGAGGAATCATTAATTCTCTTTGGATTTGGAATCAGATAGCACTTGCTGTAAAGATTCGTCAAGAGCCATAATAATGGCCCAATTGAACTATTATAAAAACGTACTGTAGACACGTGAGTATATGACTATATGTGATGGTTTGTCTTGCTAATTGATATATCCTTTTAAGTACTATAGACCGAATACACGTACATAAATCTACTTTTTTAGTTTATTCTCTTTTCCGGGAGACTTGTGTTATTCAATTTTGTCCATATATAATGACAGAATAATTGAAAATTAAAGCCAGTAAGTTTTCTGATTGTGAAATGTAACAAATACTTCTGAATCCAATTCCATGTCTCGTATGTGACATTTAATCTTTGTCCTTTTGCAATTGGCATCCAGTTGTTTTATTGAAGTGATGCGCGTGTAGTGTATTCGATCTCTTATGCAGCAACCACCCGTGCAGCACCGACAATATTCATCTATACTATACTAGTATGCAGTGAGTTAATAGCGCAGCCTTTAAGTACATGATTTTAATCTGGCAGGTTGATCTTCTGACCAAGTACCGAGTAGTGTACTATATGCGGCAATGATATTTTAGTATACATACCCATGTTTAAAATGATATTCAATTTAATGGGATGGTATTTTCGTTTAATTTCTTAAATCAGGAAGTTATTTATTGTGCCATGTAGAGAATTTTTATATTATTAATTTGTTTTACCTATTGGGTACATATTTAGGATTAAGGTATCGGAAATTAAATAAAAATTATGTTGCATTGTGCATATTGTTAGTGTCGGTTTTATATAATAAAGTGACACGGATTAGGTGTCATACAGCCCGGGCCTCGTATTTGCCAGATTTTTATGGATCTGATATATGTAAGACATCACATATTACGCGTTTGTAGTGAGGGTTCTTCCTTAAGGACATTAAATAGCTAGTCCATGGCAATTAACATGATTTTACTGTTTTACATAATTTATAAATAGCTAAGAGTTATAAAATTATGGATACATTAATTGCTTTCTATGTTTATATAGAATTTTAAAATATCTAATTTTTTTTAGATTTCCTACTTTTAACACAACTAAAGGGCCTATACTAGATATATAGCAGGTTTTTACTATAGAACTCACTCTTTTTCAAAAGGTAAGGCGTATTTTGTTTTGTTAAGATAAGACATTGACTAACAACTACTATATCAAGACATATTTTTTAATATAAAATTAATTTATTTAGTTAGTATTTTACCCTTACAAATGATAATGGAGTCTTATCTTACGAAAACTAACACACCTTATATTTTGAAACGGAGGTAGTGGCATGCATGTGTAAAAAAAACAGGTTAGAATTCCTACATCCTACACACACGTACGTGTGCACTGGCTAGCAAAACAAAATATATGAACGATGTGAGATGATCGATGTTGATACAGTTTGTGCATCGATTTTCATGCATTCTAAAGGCAAGATATATATAGTGACATCACGTCGACGGCTGCAACAAGGATCTCTTGATCTCCCAGATGTGCAATGTGGCTACTATCTGTCAAGCTTCCCCGTCATCTAGCTTAATTATCAGGCAGGCATATATGCCCCAAACAAAAGCATACGTTGTGGTATATAGGATGGTGCATGACTCTCATTGCATTAGGTGAGACGTGGCCTTTTTTGGGGACAGTAATATCTTCAAGTAAACTCAATACCCCTCACACACTTCCCATCAGTTTTTCCCAAAATTATATATAAGTACTGCGCTTCTCTCCCTATTTTGAATAAATTGTAGGTTTGTGCTAATATATAGGTTATGCTTAAAAGGGAAGATAATTTTATGCAATTATATGATTTTTAATCTTATCTTTAACTTTGAAATTATAACTTTGGAAATTTATAGGTTGTTCTTGCTGTGTGTAAAAAATGTGTGAATTAGCTTCCATTGATACCCTTAGTCAGCAGATCAAGAAAACTGACTACAAATGATGTATATATTTGGCTTTTTGTTTGTTCACTTCATTTTAGGGAAAACACCTTTGAAAAAGTTAAACTTGCCATCATGTATGAGCTTTTCCCAACCGAAAAGCTACCAACCACCATATATATGACCGTAGACTGTAAAACAGTCAAAATATGGTAGAGATGGCTTTTCCTATTGTTGTATATATTTATAGGCCCATGTCCAAGACACAACTAAATTAATTAAGCGAGCTCACTAATTAAGTAATGGGAACTAATTAAGAAATGGAACCTTAAGCAGCAACAAAAGCACGCAGATTAATTAAGACAGAGAGGAAGAGGAGAGAGAGAGGAGAGGTAGCCCCTTAATCATGGGGGGGTCACCATGATGTAACACTTGGACGGACACCCCTCACCTACACCATTTGTCACAACAACAACAACAAAGACCTATTGGAATCCCGACAGCCAAACTACTGTCCGTAGCTCTAAAGCTCCTTTCACCAACCAATATTTGGCGCTGCAATATAATTGATCCTCAGCAAACGCCAAGGTAATTATAACGCCACTCAATTCCAGATGCATGCACTGGCTACAGATAATATAGCTAGGCATGTAATTAAGTGGCTGTTTGACAATACGTTATAAAAGTTAGTAGCAAAACCACCCCTTCACACCTGATTTGGCCTGCCCTTATTTGTGCATGCCACTTGTCCTACAAACTTGTTCTCTAGTCGATGTTTTTTTTTTCTCTCATGCATTTGAGTATTGCTGCTATTTTTTTCTTTAGAAAAACTGTTATATATGTATATATTTTTACCGATTAGATAAATTATTTTTTCCCGGGGATAATATTCAGTATTATGCATTATACCAACAAAATAATATATTTCTCCCCACAAACCAAATAAATGTGTTTCTCCCCACAAAGCAAATTAATGTTTTCCCACACAAAAAAAACCAAATTAATGTACTTTGATTATGGAACTTCGTAGTGACAACCTCTCACAAGAACGTGATGTTTATTATTCTACTCATGTTGGTCCCGATGCTTAAAATTTCATAAATGTATGCTTATATTTTTGCAAATACCTAGCACCTCTAAGCTCGATTTGTATGTGTTAATATATGCTTAGAAGTGGTTAAACCTATTTGTTTCTAACCAGAGCCATAAGGCCCATGACCCACAGTGGGGACTAATAAAGTAACAAAAGCTAGCTCTAGTCATGAAACTCTCAAAACCGCGACGAATTGAACACAGTAAACTAACAACCATTGTTGCACACTCATTCACAGAGAACAAACATGCAAAAAAAAAAGAATATAAAGACAAGGTAAAGACAGCGGAAAATAGAATAAAAAAGGCAGGGAGCTAGGCATGCATGACATACCTGTGAATCCTCCTCAAGACCCAGCTTGTTAACCAGGTACCTCATCACTACTCTAACTGTCATCCTCCCATCTCTGTTGGCCACCAAAACAACACATGCATGCACACAACACCAAGTCAACAATGTGGCTTCATCAAAGACATAATCCATCACCAACAAGAACAAAACTAAACTACAAAAGTAATCAATCAACTAAAAACCCAATCAAATTAAGAAAATTAACTAATCAAAATCCTATAAGAGATGAACAATTAAGAAATCTAACCTAACCCTCAAGAAGCTCCGGGGTATCTGCGGCAATGGCGGCTCGTCCCTCCTCCTGCATGGAGATCAATCGATCAAAAATCAAACAAGAAATTAACGGCGAAAACCGCATGAACTAACCACCCACATTGGCTAACAAACACACGAATTAATCATCCACGGGGTGGATTAATTAATTAGTTAATCAATCAATTAATTACTCACTGGCTCTGCGCCGCCCGGAGCACGAACCACGTGCCGGCCTCGTGCGCCGGCGGCGGCGGCGCCGCCGCCACCACCGGAGACGACGACGACGAAGAAGGCCCGGCTGGATACTGATGCAGCACCGACAGCCCAAGCTGCGGTAGATTGGGATTGTCGTCTTCGCCGGCGGCCGACGACGTCGAGGGGCCAGCTCCTTCATGCTCGATTCTTGGCCGTTTCCGGCGAGGCGACGGCGAGCCCGGCGACGGCCCGAGCCCGAGCTGCAGGCTCAATCCGGCCTCGTCGCCGCCGCCGCCGCTGCTGCTTGTGCTCGGCTCCTGTTGTTGTACGACGTCTCGCGGCTGAGGCGGCGGCGAATTCGTCTCGGGTTGCTGCTGCTGCTGCGGCGGCGGTGGCGCGGCGGTGTCCTTGGTCTGGCGATGGGGATGCGAGGGGTCCTGTGCCATGGACGACCTCAGGCGGCCGTCGTCGCTGCGACACGGCGGCGACGGCGACGAATTGGGCGGCTTAATTCGTTGGCTATGGTGATTGCTGAGGAGAGCAAAGTCGACGGCGGGCGGCCCATGGGCGTGGCGGCGAGGCCGGAGCAAGGTCACCATCCTGTCATGCCTCCTCCTCTCTTGTGGCGTTGCGCCGCGCCGCGGCCGACACCACCATGGACGGAGAGAGGCAGCAGCAGGGTGAAGAGGAGGAAGAAGAAGAATGTTGAAAGGGGAAGGGTGCCTTTCATATATAGGTACACAAACCTCAATTAATGTACTACATACACATACCCTCTAATCACTTTTTAACCTTTAATTTCTTTTATCTCTCGATCTCTCTCAGTACTTAATTATGGACTTCTTTACGGTACCCAATACTAATACGTACTAGTCAATTATACTAGTAAATTAATGGTTGAGATGTAGTACGCAATATTGTAGAGCATTTATATAGAAAAGACGAGACTAAATGTATACCTCATTGTGCAAGAAGCTAAATATTATGAATTTAAAATTTTAAAGTCGATAGATAGGTGTGATGGATAACTAGTATTGTGTACGACCCATTATTGCTAATTAATCTACCTGCTATTAAGTGCGAATAGAGTTGAGGGAGGGAGAGAGAAGCTGGTAAGACGTCAACGGTGTTTGCACAGTGCCCAACTTTGATCCGTGGATGGGTGAATGGATGGATGTACTACAAGACAGGAATAATTTTCCATTCTTTATGGAAAAGGGCATTGTTGCTGAGCTCATCAAATGCCATGCACTATACTGCCATAGTGCTGTGCCTCTGATCATGATCGACTTCTTAGTTTGTTTATGGTTACCAACACTTATATACACACAGTGACATATCTTAATTGTGTGTGCTTAAATTGGTGTGGTTTTAATATTTTTTATCAGGACAATTGCTCAGTAACACCTTAAAGATCATATATGTGAGTTAGAAGAAAAAAAAATAAGAGTAACATTATATTGATGTGCGACTTTCTTTGATGTATGACCAACATGTGTAATTTTCTTGTATTTCTGGCTAGTGTAACTCTCAAACACGAGCCATAGGTCAACACAAATGGTTCGCAGCCATTATCTCAAACTGTTCATGAACCGTACTGTCATAATACATATATCACGGTTGACGGACGATTCTGTTGCTACACAACTTTCAGTTGTTAATAGTGGTGCTCAGCAGGAATAGCTTATGGTGGGGGCACATATGGAGCAAGCAGTGCTCAGCAGGGAGAGTATGAATGGATGATGTGAGTTGACCCTAGATGAACACATAGATTTAGCTATCTAGCTAGCAATTCACTGTACTCACTCTGTCCTTAAATGTTAAGGAAAGTGGAATTTAAATTACGCTAAATGTAGGTTATTCTAAGTACTATTTTCATTCAAACATCACTGATTCAAATTTCTTACCTTAGGCAGCTGAAGATTTTGAGACAAACTTGAGCCGCCAGATGCCCACTCGAAGGGCATTAATAAGAGTATCATGAGCATCATGGTCACTATAAAATGAGTTTTGTGATATTATGATAATATTTTTTGAAGAAAAATATACATATGCTATTTCTTTTGTTTATGAAATAAGCATTTGAGAAATTATTTATGACTCTGATTTTAAGTAGTTGACCATTTTTTGTCCTAAACGTCAAACATTTATGACCAGACGCTTTCCTAAAAAACCTACTAGGCTAATCAAATAAAAACCGTCCATATTATTTGTCAACAAAGAACAAAAAAAAATCTCCTCCATTTGTTTTACTTGTAGTTTTAGGACATATGTAGACATAGTCCCATGTTTATTTTTCTAATCATATAGTTATAAAAATATAATTACATGAAATTGTTTTTCATGGCAAACCTAATAGTATCATATTGCACGTATCAAATCTCAATTTTTTTTAAGTATATTAGTACGTTGAGATTGAGATGTTTAACCATATGTATGCTTGCTAACATGACATTTTCAAAAATAAATTAGAATCTACTATACTAACCTTAGAGCACCAAAAGAATAAAAGGATCTATAAGCACCTTTCCAAATCTTGTGCCCGGTCCTTCACCAAATCTTTTCCACTCAATGCAAAGCTTGAGCTTAATCAGTTCAAAAACAGCACTAGCAGATAAATCAGTGGTAGGGGCTCCCTGGTCTCGTTGTCTAATAATGCAAGGCAGCTTTTTTGTTACAACTGTGAATCATCGCAGACGGATTTCAATAAGTTATGAATAGGAGTATCACTGCTGACTTCTAGTGTACTATATATGGGTAATCGGCTAATCGCTCCATGCCTACATAAAATTGAGAAATTAATTACTTTATCACTATGCAGAATCATCTGTTCACGTCCACTTATGTCCATTTGACTATGGATGTATGAAAAATATATTTGGAGATCAATTATTAAAACCATTTTCTAAACAACTTTAATTTCAACCTTGAAATAGAAATTGTGCTTATGAGAATAAACTATTGGAAATAGTAAAAAAATAAAAAAAAATAACTTCCAAACCTGGGTATATAATCGTAAAATTTGCACACATAAAATCAACATTCAAACTCATTACTCATAAAAAAGCACAGAGAAGTGGGAGAAAACAAAAACTCAATGTGGCAATCCTTAATTCGCCATGTTGGGTCAACCTATATATTCACCTTACACTTCCCTCCTTTTGTAGTCAGTTGAGGTGAAAAATAGAAGAGAGGGATCAATTAGAGAGGTCTAATGTTGTTAAGATCCCAATCCTAATAGCTTAACAAGATCTGATGGGTCAACTTATGATGCTATCTCTATTATTATAAAAAAAACTTGATTTCATGGTTGTCAAAGATTTTCGTCCGTTGCTCATGTATCCTGGTCGATTCTGTTTTCCATTTTCATTTTTTGTCGATCGCTTAACATTAGAGAACAGATCATAACATCATGGTGCGCCTGGTCTCATCTGATCTAACTCAAGCCCAATAACGTCCCACCGTTGATGGCTTTTTACGGGTATCCCCAACTCACACTCGAGTCATTCCAAAGGACAATGGAGAAAGCCACGATGTGCTTCATTCCATCTGGCCATAGGCCTCTAGAACCTTTGGACCCCAGCTGACATTACAAAATAACGTGGGAGAGTCAGACTTCAAAATAAAATGAGCAGCGAATCTCTATTGCTCAAGGCTTTAATTTACTCTTAATTTACATCGGTAAGTGAATGCACGCAGCTAGCTAGCTTGCTTACAAGTTTACACGGTGCATATAGTTTCCTCTATCCAATTAAGTACATAGCAGCCAGCAAGCAGAGAGTTACATTTTTCTTACCTATTTAAAATTGTGGTGCTTTCTTTCTTTCTTTCATCTGGCATTCTCACACCGGAGACGGGAGACCCTGAGATATTAAGGTCTGCTAACATATTGACAATACCTCAACGAGATGTATTCATATATATAATTAGTTTCATGGACTCTTTCATTGTTATTGCACCAAGTTCATAGTTACAATTCAATTCGACTTAGTTACATGTGCCGGACACGTGCTACATAGAAAAAAAATAAAGAGGTTTTGTACATCATCTACTTTTTCGTCTATCATTGGTCATATCACACTTTCTTGTGTATTTGTATATTTAGGTGGATTTTTATATATTAAGAAATTGAAAGAAATTTAAAAAAGGAAGACTACTCAAAAAGAGTTTTCAAAAGGGCAAAAATGAATTAACTTTCAAATTTGAACTGTTTGTTATGTAATTTTTCCGTCAATTATTGGTCCCAACACATGTTTATGTAGATTTGTATATTTTGGTGGATTTTAATACATAAAGAATCTGAATGATTTTTTTTTAAAAAAAAGATTTGATCAAAAAAGAGTTTTTCACAAGAGCAAAAATGAATCAACCTTTTAATTTGAATCGAGTTAGAGAAATTGAAAGATGGATATGTAATATATTAGTTTTCCCGTAGCAACATACATGCATATTTTCTAGTAATCCTAAATAGTTATGATCCAACCATATATCATATTTATATCAATCCCAATCCTATGTGCCGCACTAGTATAAGTATGATTTAGAAATAATATGAATAAGCCCAATCAAATTCAATATTAATAGCATTCATTTTTTACAACTTATTACAAACCTTATAATGAAATATGTACTTTGTAAAATACAATCTGATTAAACAATGTTAGACATAAAACGATCATATATACCTTAGTATATATCCCGATGGTAACAACCTTATAGAGAATGAGATTCTCTAATAAGAGTAAAAGAAAAGGATTGACGAGGGAGGTTAACCGTTGTGTATCGATCTCTTGAATCCGACGGCTCCTGTGATAAGCTGCGTGCAAACAAAAACGTGCAATTATATGCATATGTGCATGCTTAATTAAATTTGTCTTTTCTGTTCTGTTTGCTTGTGACTTGTGAAGTACATGGATGGAACACACGAGCTGTAATTAACCAAGTTAATTAGTGATCGATGGGCCTGTGCATCGCATTGTGCGTACGTTGCATATTTATTGATTAGTTGTGTGTGTGCATGCATGGTTATTGCTTTACAAACAACTTATTGCTTAATCAAACACATAGCCAGCGGGGTAAACCAAAAGTTTGGAAGGTGATTGGCTGCTTTCGCAACGTCGTAGTACGCTTGTTTTGTCACTTCAGAAGTTCAGATCGGAGTATATACGTACGGTTTTGTGATGCCCAACTGGAATCCACGTACGCTATATATTCCTTCAGGGTCCTCCCTTACCTGACCGTCCTTTCAATTCGTGGCATATATATGCAGCCTCTCCATGATCTGAAAATCCAACGGCTGAGATAAATCTGCAGGCCAACAATTAATAATAGTTTGTATATACTTCATTTGTTTTTTTGTGACATTCGTTTGCTAAATATAAACATTGAGGGAATGAGGGAGTAGTATACACTACGTACCAATACCAGATTAATATGGTTTAACTATTATGGAGGTACTTTTCAAATCAACACATAGCACTTCTATATTTTCAAAATGTATTGATGATGAAGTTTAACCAGAAAAATGGCAACCCATTTTATGTTGCCAATTTTCAGAAAACTGGTTTCCAAATTTTATAAGCCATAAAGGTTCCACCTAGCTTTATCCTATTATTCTTCTGTCATGGTTAAAAATGTTGGTTGATACATATTATAAGTGTAGTCAAAATCTAGTGGTTGACAAGGAAAAAGAAATATCCATCTTAATTAGACGACCCCACAATATAACTCACATTAATTCAATGCTCAGTAAAAATTGATGATCAAGTACGCATCATGCACGAACTCAGTACGTGTACTTGGTCGAGGCGGCTGCAGTGCCGATATTAGGTCCTTGTCACGTCATTTCCCGGCCAGAGCAATCTGGAATGAAACTGCAAAACTATAAATTTTGGAATCTGCAGCATCCTTTCAACTGATGGCCACCGCATGCACCCACTTTCATCAGGGGCAATTGTCGGTCATCCCAAATATGTGCACTGTTGCTGGCCTACAAAGTGAGATGCATCACCGATCTGCCTGTAAAGTAGGGAGGTAAATATATTGAGCTATCATAAAATTTCTAGCTATATTGATGATGTTTTAATTACAAGCAGT
Source organism: Leersia perrieri (assembly GCA_000325765.3). Taxonomy (NCBI): domain Eukaryota; kingdom Viridiplantae; phylum Streptophyta; class Magnoliopsida; order Poales; family Poaceae; genus Leersia; species Leersia perrieri. The sequence goes on from CM002479.1 coordinate 11,003,329, forward strand.
TAAACTTAAACCTTGAAATTTTATAGTATAAATATACGAAAAAATTAAGATTCAATGTGTGGGAAATAATATATTAGTAGTAAGATCTGTCTTGGAAAATACTTTATAATTGATTTCTGAATATAGCTATAATGCACCAACCTTTTTGTAGAACAATATACACCAACCTATCCAATTCAGACAGACAGACAGAGGATACATATAGTCCTGGCTCGTTCTTGATGACTTGGAAGAATTGATCTTCATAAAAGTTCTTTGGTAGTCTTTTATCCTAGCTCCTTCTTGATTGCTTGCAGGAAATTATCTTTGGAGGTCTTGAAAAGAACACTATATGTAAAGTTTCCAAAGTATTATTAGATAAAATCTATCTTGAACGATTTGGTGCCAAAAGCCTCGAAAGTTCAAAATCATTTACCCGCACTTGTCGCAAGTATTAGCTGGAAATTAATCTATAGCTTGTGAGGAAGAGTCTGCACTTACGTCTGCACCCTGCAGTGCCTCTGCTTCTTGAATACTGAGTTATATGAATTGCTCAACCATAACCTCTATCTATGACATAATTTTTTTTTATACCCCTCCTTACCCTTATATTTGACATTTATTTTTAAACTAACCAATGTCAAGCAAAACAAAACAGAGGGAATAGTAAGTGTATAAATCATGATTTATTATTAATAGCATTATCATATCAAAAAATAATTTTCCATGCATTACGAGATCATTACCTCTATCTTTATTGATTTGCTAAATGTGTTATTTGTAATAATTTGTAAATATATTTGCAATCTAAGTTATATGTTTTTTCGATAGTTCTGGTTGCTTCCTTTCATTTATGTCTTTTTTTTCATAACCAGACAATTCTTTTTTTCCCTCTATATCTACTCTCAGGATGAAAGGAAGTGGAAAGCTCTAGAATAGTCTCTTTTATCTTACGGTTGAGATTGATTTTATCCATTTTGTCACTTTGTGAATTCGATGGTTATTATTAATCGTATGAATTGGCTCATTAAGGCGTTTGTGGTTCCACTTTTCAATGGTTAAGATCCCGTGGAGTTCTCTAATTGTGAAATCTAATTGTGAAAGTATATGAGAGAAGTTTCGAATGCTCTTTGTTTTCAAATGTTAATTTTCTTGAGACGTTGGAAGATTAAAAAACAACAGAATTTCGAGCCAGATGGCATATACATTTTGAATGTACTTATATGATCGATCATGATGACACATATGGCAGCCTAATTCAAGATTTCATTGGCTTTATGGATATTATCGTCAAAGTATCCTTGAAAAAAAAAAGAAGAACTAGGGGTCTTCCGGCTAGCACCACAAGTGATGGGCTAGCCAACCTGGGTTCGAAGCCTCACTCCTGCTTAATTAAATTGATATGGGAGCCCTTCCTCTCATATCCAGCCTTTTTTTTAAAAAAAAGAATAATATTTAGTCAACCATTACTAGTGCATGCCCTGGGGAAGTCCACTAGGATATACAGAGAGAATAATACCAGCCAGTTTTGCCTCCACAGCTGAATTTTGCAAGCTTTGTGTCACAAACTCACAGCTGATAGCCTGCTACCTAATTAAGGATCATGCACTTTGAATTTCTTGACCTTGTGCTAATATCCAGGAATTCCTAGTGGAATGCTCTGTTCCTTGTTATGCTTATTGATAACGACAAGTACTTCAACTTTGAATTAGTTGGTTTTTCTCAGGTTACTTTATTACCTCCGAATTCCGTTTGTTCGTTGTTCATTCTTGCCAACAGTTACATTCAGTCAATCGTTGCGATATTTACGTAATACAGGTCCCCTGTGCCTTTGAGGCAGAGAATGTATCATGGATTACTTCTTGACTCTTGGGAGTACAGTGAATCATTCTAGGGATGCTTATTTGGCATATATTTATAAAAAAGATCCTTTGATGCATTCAGTGGGTGAGAGATACTCATCGCGCGCCCATAGATGGTGGTGTTTTGATGTCTGTCGATACTGTTGGTACCCCTTTACTCTTTCTTGTTTTGTTTGGATGTCGAATGACATAATGTGATGCTTCACTACGGTTAGGTGCCACCAATGTATCAAACTATTTTGGTAGCATCCTTTCTAACATATAATCTCCATTAGATAGGCAATCGAAAACTGTTCAGGAAAGTATCCATCAGAGAATATTTTCCTCAGTAACTAGGCCCATTAAATAAATGCATTAGGGTTCAAAGACATTTCATTTTTTTGACAGCAGCTTTATAGGTTTATGTGTGAGAAAGTAAATTTTTTTACGAGTAGGATGGTCATGGTAAAGGTTTATATATATTACCAAGAGCGGAATGAATTATTTCGTCTGTTTCTGACCATGGCATGTTTTGATGCCATTTTTCTTGCATGCATTCTCAATTCTGGATCTTTACGTACGACCAGCTTGTTTCTAACTTACCAATATTTCTCTATATGTCGCTAGATGCATAGATGTATAGATATTATTATAGATATACTGATATGGATGATATTTAAGCTCCTTGAATACCTCTTAACATCATGACTGGATGATAGAAAATAATCTATACTCCTTTTGAGTAATGATGGTGCTAAGTTATGATTCAACCACTAACTTCTTTTTTTCAAGGAAAGTTTACAGTGTGGGGTCAGAGGATCCACATGTCAACTATGGGTGTATTTGGTTGGCCGGCTTTGACCGGATAGGGTCCGGACGTCCGATTTTGGTGGGCGTTTGGTTAGTGGGCGAAGGTAAGATTGGACAGCCCAGAAGGGAATATTCCCTAAATATACCGGACGGGGAACTCCGGGCATTTTCACTCGGACAAGCTCGTTTGTCCAGACGGGGCAAGCCCGTGGGTGTCGTGTCACCTCCATCCTCCTCTCACCCGACTCACCTGCTGGAGCATGGCGAGAGAGGGCACGGCAGAGACGGGCGAGCCTCGCGGCGGAGACATGACCGCAACACAGACCGGCGGCAACGGAGTTTGCAGCGCCCTGGCCCCATGTGCCCCTCCCTGGCGCTTGGTGTGGAGCGCGGAGGAGAAGGCGTTATGGGGAGGGCGCAGCGGAGACCCGGCGGCAGAGAGCGTGGCGGAGAGAGGACAGTGGAGACCCGGTAGCGGAGAGCACAGCGGGGAGGGCACAGTGGAGAGAGGGTGGCAGATCTGGTGAATTTTTTTACTATTTTTTTTTCTTTTTTCTGTGATTTTGTCGCCATATATAAGTAAAAACGTTCTTTTTTATTTTATTTTATTTTCTTTTCTCTCTTATTGTGTAGCTTATATAAGTATAGGGGACAATTTTAAGTTTCAGTAATACAAAATTATTGCTGTGATTTGTATATGATATTGAGGGGGTAAACTCACCATATAAGTGAGAGGTGATCACAACCACTCATCTATCCTACTCCTCCCAACCAAACAAAAAAAATAGATCACCAAATCCAAATTCATCCCTTCAACCAAACCAAAAATAAACTGGATCGTCACATTCACCCTACCAAACAAAAACTGTATTGTCATATCAGGTAAAACTGGAATACCGTATCCTATCCTATCATGATCATCAACCAAATGCACCCTACATCACCACCGACTCTGAATAGCAGAGTAAGCCAAAGGGCCCACATGTTATCAACAAATATATGCAAAATCAGAAGATAATACATACAGAAAATGATGGTGATGTTACATTAATGATAGTTTTGTTAGTTAAATTTGGTTGTAACGCATGGTCAATATGCTAGTACTATGTTATAATAATTCTTCAAGTAAATGTAAACTACTGGGCTACTGGTTCTTGACCATTTACCTAACTGTGTTGAATAGTATGAGGTAACCATGCAGATGTGCAGGAACTGTTCATAATCTAGTTTTTTTCAGACCCTGCATGAAACTATGAAAGTGACTTGGTGCTATTAATGCCGTGTTGTTTTGGAATGTTTATGGAAGGGCTTAAATGTTGCTACCTGTTAGTGATGCCTTTTGCTTACAGTTGGTGTTGTTTTAATCAAATTCTGCAGTTTGTTGAGCCTGGCCCTCTTGGTTTGCTATCTTTCAATCTTTGCTGGGTAAATTGAGTAAAATATACCATTGACAAACGTCTAAATTCCAAAAATGCTATCAAAACAAAGTTTCCAAAAATTCCATTATACAAGTGACTTTTTCTGAGAAATACCATCGTTGTTAGGGTTCTAATAGCGTTTCTCTATTAAGAGTTGTAGGACAAACAATACATATTTAACATATAGGATAGAACATTGCATTGTCCGTCCACCCAAGCCGCTAAATACATTGTTCATCATATATCATAACTGAGAAATACTAACATAACTCTACCGACGATAGTATTTTTAGAACAAAATCGCTTGTATGATGATATTTCTGGGAACTTGCATTTGTCAATGGCATTTCAATGACTTGAGCATTCGTCAATAGCATTTCTTAGATTTTCTATAGCTCTTTCATATAACATGGGTATATATGTGAATTGGGGATGCATATACAATGGAGGCAACTAGGCGTCAGGCGTCCGATGGGAAGCAAAACATCGGACGCCTGACATTGTGTTTCAATGCATGTAGAGAAATGTTTCATCGTGCAACAGATATATGTTTTAACAAAAATATTCCAGTGGGGATACGATTGAAACATTTTTTTGGCATTGAAACTTTTTTACTAAAATATTTTTCACTGCACATTAAAACATTTTTTTATACGCATTGAAACAAAAGTCTAGACGTCCGATACTTGGCTCCCATTGGATGCACGGACACTAACATTATCAATATATAATCAGTTCTGTCTCTGAAATCTGAATGCTATAACTGTGCTAGTTGGTCAATTTTGTAGATGCTCTTCTCAAGTTCATAGTGGCATTAGTATGATCTAATTGTTTCGGTTATTATTATATCATCTGAAATGAATTGTCTGTAGTGGTAAGCTAGCACACATGCTGTTGCCAAATGAACCATATAATAATCTAACCTACCATATGCTTTACACTTTGCTGCAGATACGTTCTTTTCTGTCCTGTCACATTCTTGATGTACTTGTATTGATCTCTGGTACCCTTCAAGACATTTTAGCCATTTTCAGGTTAATTTTCAGTCAATAGCAGCATTAAGCCTGACCGTCCTATCAGGTACATGTCCTTCTCCCTGCATCCTGATGGCACCTGGATTGCTGCATTGGGGAATCAGAATGTCTTCTGCCTTAAATTAACACAATATCATCCGTCGGTGCGATGTCGCAAGGTGTGATCGATCGTACCTTGATGATGGAGGCCTCTAAGTTCTTGTAATTTCTGTTCATGTGTTTGGGGGTGGTGGTTGAATGCTCTCAGATGCACACCTCATGGCATGTCACCTGTTCATCTCTTTTTCAGGACATCTTGTTCTACATACATTGCTCAATTCGCGATTTGATCTATCTGCGGTATCGCTATCGGAGAAGGCGTCGCTGTTGATCTCCGAAGCTCTCTAGCTCTCTCTGTTTGATGATCATGCCTGCACTGCATGCCTTCTCCTCCTTGTTGGTACCTTGACTTGCTAGGAATAGTTTGCAGCTCCTTTTCCATGATGCTGACCTCCTACTGTCCCTTAGCTGCACTCCCTTTCCATGACGCTGACATGCTACTTGAACACTTTCAGAGTATCAGATTCTGCTGCAAGTTGCTTCTTCTTCTCTGTGTGCCACATTGCAGCAACATTAGGTCAGCCAGTTCATAAATCTATCTTTCAATTGTCTCTGTGGTTTTGGGTATCTTGGTGTTCTTGTGCTTTCCTTTTCTATTCAATGTCTCGGGCAAATTAGGCCGAATGGGTTGTTATTTACCTTATCTTTTTTAAGAAAAGAACTTTGAAGCCAAGACAGAGTAATAGAGTAGGAAAGTGGTTGCCTCTCCAAACAATTGGGGAACTTCTGTTTCTACTTTGCCAGCAGGAAAGCAAGTTTAAGAAAGCACCTGCATTGCAAACATGGATTATTTTTTTCTAACAGGCTCAGTGAATTGTGTAGCAAGAATCAAGGCTGTTCCAAACTAAGCTGGTAAGTGGTCTGGATCCTTAAAAACGGTTAACGGTGATTAACTGAGTTACTTGCTGAGAGGCTATGAATTCGGATTTAACATTTAGAATTTTTCTTGCCAGTTTTGAGTAAAACCTATTCAAATCTTGGGATTTAAATTTTTGTCTGATAAAAAATCAGTGTAGTAATTAGGGGATTCAGAGGCACAGGATGGGGAGTAAGATAAACAGGTGCAATCGAACCATGGGACTATGGAAGTAAGTTGCAAAAATGCAGGAGAGGTTGTACAGAGTGCAGAATATAGCTTCCTGCTGGTAGCTGCTGCAAACAATGTCAGGGAACTGTTCATGTGCTAGTCCATCAGGGAAAATGAGAAAATGATAAGACATCTGCACAATTATTCTGTGTATATCCAACTTGCATGTTCCTGTTTGCCTTTTTTTTCATTTGTCATTTTTCATGAAAAAAAACAGCCTAATCAATGTCTGAAGTCTGAACTCCGTGTCTACGCTATTACTATTACAACAGTAAATGCGGTTTTTTCTATATTTGTTATCTGACTTTGCTATACACTTGTCAACATTTTACTTAGGCCCTCTTTGATTCGTAGGAAATGCATAGGAAATTTGGAGGATTTCAATCCTATGGGAAAAATTCTTATGGAAGCCTTTAAACCAAAGGATTGAATCCTACCAATTCCTATGAACTTCCTAAGGAATAAGCAATCCTATAGAGATTTTGGGGGAATCTAAACAAGAGGTTTTACCTCATTTTTATCTTCCCATGCCTACAATTTCTGTGTTTTCCTGTGTCTCAATCAAACGACTGTTCTGAAACTTTCCTGTGTTTTTTATTTCTATAGGAATTCAATAGGTAAGGCATCCAATTGCTGCGTTTTTTCTATTCATGTGTTTTTACAATCCTGCGTTCCAAAGGGCCCTTTAATATCCACCGTGCTCGCAGCCTGGCACCACCAAACCAAAATCTTTAGGAAAAATCAATGAAACTGTAAATGCTCAAATTATGCAATCAAAATATTTTAGTTAAATCTGAAAAGTAACTACGGTGAAAAAATATGCTCAACACCAGAGAACAACATAAATGTGTGCATTAAGACGTAGGCAGATATTATGTCATACTTTCATAAGCAGAGGATCAACCAAACGCCACTAGGAGCATCATCATCTTCACCTAACAAAGAGGCAACAGCATCACCGGTGGAGAATATGGATGATGAGTAATTGAGTAGTAGTAGTAGACAGGCAGGCTTCCAAGGGCTAATGCGCACAATTTGAGCCTTGACCAACTTTATTAATTGAGGGGAATCATTAATTTGGGAATTGGACAAGAGGGTTCACGAGGAAACCAATGTACTTTATTTTTATTCCTTTTCTCAACCACAGTACACGCGCGCGCGCGCGCGTTAGTAGTGATCCATAGACGGCAACAAAAGAAAGAGTAATATTCTACAGATTTATTTTGTACAAAACAATTTTGAAACAAAATTGTAAATGTAAACCATCTTAGCAGAGATAGCTCGTACCAAGTAGCACTGTATTTCCACCCTATTATTGGTGGTATAGGCATACAGCAAAGCGTGTCGCCGTGGTTTGGCTTTCATATTAGGATGCAAGGCCGAATGCCACATCTCTACAGTTCATTAATTTAAAGACAATATTGTTTTTCTAAAATATATTCTGCTCCCTCCGATTAAAAAAAATTGAGCTTATTTGTTTTGATCGTTAATTTTCTGAGATCCTTTAGAATGGTTGCAAGTAATAAGAGCCGTCCATCACCTAAAATATAATGCTCCATGTTAAAAGTTCTAAATAAAAGGTACCAAGTATTAACAGAGATACTTAAGATGTTTATCCCAAAACAACTTCCTTCTATCAGACAAATTAAGACTCATAACGCATAAATTACATTACATGTTCCACCAAATAACTCGATCTCTCTTCTCGTTGAGATACATAGTACATAAATTTGTATTGTATTCAAGATTTATTGTTTGTTCCCTAATGTATTGATCTGATCTCATCCCGCTGGGATTTCTAATCCAAGTTTGGCTATATTTTTTAAAACACATCCACTCTCGCTATATTCTTTTTCGAATCAATCTTAGTCCCTCACACTCAATTTAGACCAATCTCGATCCCAATATATCATGATTCATACTAATTTTCTTGAATGATGAACTATACAAACAAATAATCAACTGAGTAAAAAGAACCATGGGTCTGTTGACTAGAACCATGAACCAAATCAAACCAGTTAATTCACATGCTAGAATATGTTCACGGTGGCTAGTTATTTACTGATCAACTGCTTCGTAAATTGTTTCCAACCTTGTCCTTTCTAGACCAACACTCCATATTTATTCATCTCTTGGTATCTCTATGTACTTGCAAACGTGTAAAGAACTCTGAACACATCGCTATATCAAATATGTGCTTCTACGTGTGTTTCAGTAAAGCGCGGGTGAGAAACAAGGAATGGAGTAGCCTCTGTACAGATTAGTTGTGGCAAGCCCTAGCACGCGGGCGAGCGTCCGCACAAGCGCAGAGAAATATATGGGTTGATAGTCTACTAGCTGAAGGGTATCCGGGCAGTATCTATTATAGCCGTTCTGATAACCAGGAAGGAAGCTCGCGTGCTTGCACAGGCATCTTTTTCTATAGCATTGTGGACCATAAATAGTTATGAAATTTCATCACAAATTACCTCATTATAACCGTAGAAGAAAAATACATATAAAATTCAATCATAAACCACCGTTGCCTTGGTTATTTGTAAGCTTTGCTTCACCACTACCCCACCAGAGCCCCGCTTGGGTTGCTTTGTATTTTTTTCCTTGGTTATAGCATCGATCGGTCATGCTTCTTGAAATCTTCATGTGCATGCCCACTCATATTCCTCATAGGCACATCCATATGGCCTACATCAGCTCGTCTCATTGAGAATCACTATTGAAGCACCTATCGTTATCCACATCGGGAGCCTAATTCACTCGCTCCCATGAAGGACTTTGTCATTGTGTTGGTCAGTTGAGCTATCCACCACCAATCTAACATCCTAATTGGGTTTGTTAACTCAGCCATCCACACATAACTATGAAATTATATACCCATGTTATTGTACGTAAGATCTATAGTGCTTTCATCAATGATGGTACGATAGAGAGGATTAAAAAAACAATAAGGGAAAGGTGAAGAATTAATAATTGGTTCCAGAATGGTATTGTTCGGTGCCAAAAAGACAGAAAAAGGGATTTTGGTTACATTATTGTTCAATATTATTGTTTTTTTAATAAAGATCTATTGTCTACTGCGTTCCCAACACATTACTCTTTACTACATATGTAATAACCAAAATAAATAATCTATTCCCTCCATCCCATAATATAAGGGATTTTGGTTATACAAATTGTATAGCCAAAATCTCCCTTATAATATGCAACGGATGTATTTGTTATTTGGAGTACGCTATAGTCGTATGAGTGGAGGACTAATAACCTCTTGTCTCAGCTAGAGCTTTTGCTAACATATATCATAATATTAAACTGGATAATGCGGAGAAGTATAAAAAAATTAATTTTCTATGATATTTGGAGTTTTTTTGTTTTATGTTTGTCATATCACTTGAAATATATGGAATTTCAATAAACCGTAATAAAATACAATAAATACAATGTGATCCATTTAGTCAGACATATGTCACCTGATTTTTTTTTATTGTTGCCAAGTATAATTATTAAAGCAAAATCTATATGTTTGACCTGAATTTATTTTATGAATTAATGGGTACAAAATGACTTATAAATTGATTATATAATTCAAAAGTAATGTATTGATTTTATAGTTAGTTCCTTACATTATTGTTGTAATTTAGCTACGTGTGTTTGTATATTAATATACAATAGCATAACCTATATTGATATTTTTGCATAATATGTCATGCCAGTATCATATTCTTTGTAATAGAACATATTAAACTATCCATTTCATTGTGAAATGTACAACTGATAAGAGCACAAAATTAGATACATGGTTTAATATTTTCATGGTCAACCTCCAAGATAGAGGAGGGAAGAGGAAGAGGAGAATAAGAGGGTGCTAGTCCTGCATTACGTAACTACATTACAGAAGTCAGAAGTGATTAGTCATGATTGTTCCATTATAATATAATATAATATAATATAATTCATTCGTACCAAAATATAACAAGTTTTGAAAGACAGAGTCAAACAATTTATTCTTTGACTATTAATAGTGAAAAACTCAAAATAAACGATCAAATAAAAACAATGATATTAGATTCATCATTAAACAAACTATTATAGTATGCAACTCTTTTAATTTTAAATAGTATATTTTTACAAATATTATTGGTCAAAGTAGCATCTCGAAGACCATGATGAGTCAAAAAAACTGCTTATATTTTAGGATGGAGGTAGTAATATAATGGACTCTAAAATGACATCAAATTGTGTGTTTATCAGTTTAAGTGAACATAAATGGTCTAGTATATTTTATTTTTATTCATGTTATTCTAAAAAATATTTTTCTATTTTAGAAGAATTTACTGGCTTTGTTTATTTTATAAATCTAATATAGTCTAATACTTCATCCTTTTTCAATGTATATGATTTTGGTTTTATGCAAAAGGGATGAAGGTAGTATTGAAGAATGAGTCTATTTGTCTAAGATGAATACTTATATTTAAATATTTCTCTTGGAATTTTTAGGATTTTTTCTTTATTTTCTAACAATTTTTAAGATTATTCTAGTTTAAGATAGAGCATGAGAGAGTTGGTGGGGCCGAAAAAAAAGAAAGAGTACGTACATACTACGTACGAGGTCGGGAGGAGGCCGGGAGGAAAAATAGGTGACTTTGTTGCGATTTTTCTTAAGATAGATTAAAACAGATCTAATGGTGGTAAATAATGGGTCCACCGAATTAAATGAAAATGAGGAAAAATACAAATACCCCCTAGAAGTTAATTGTCCTTTTGTTTTCTCCCCTACAACTTAATATTATACATAAACCCCCTATAAATTAATTTCTCCTCCACTTTCCCACATGTATTAATCTTTTTTGCATTTTTTTTGTTATGCATGGAATTCATCGTGCCTCATTGGCCTCCAACATGTCACTACGGCGGTAAAGTTGCCCCCAACCACCTCGGATGCAAAATCATACCTTTTTTCCTTCATGTTTTGTGCCTACTCAAGTCTTTATTTGATTGATTTGATATGTTTACCCCTGAAATTCTAACGAGATACAATATCTATGTTTAACATGTGCTTTCTCCGTGGGGTGGTAGGGGCAAATTTGCTACTTACTGAACCATGATAGAAGTCCTCAAGGCATGAGAGATTAAATATAAAAATAATGTGAAAAAACTTAATAGATGTGTGAATTTGGAGGAGGGATTGAGTTATAGGGGTTTATATACGTAATTAAGTTGTAGGGGTGAGAGTAAGAGGACAAGCGCGACTTGTAGGGGTGTATTTGGATTTTCTTTAATTTCTCTAATTTATTAGGGTGCCACATGGCAGTTTAGGAGCGCTTTGAAAAAAGTTTGATGGACTTTTAGTATATAATAGATAGATGCAATTGTTGAATATTTGATTTGAGTCAGTATAACTATATATCCGAGTCATTGAGGGAAATTATGAGCACCGAATTTGTGATATCCTCTATCAATTTCCAATATCTATATTTACCATGACTTTATTATTGTATAAACTTTATGGCTGCGTTCTTTTGTGTCTAGAAAAAACAGTGTTGACAACTTCAAACAGTGCTTTTTCCTCTTTTTTCGTGTGCACGCTTCCCGAACTATTAAACGGTGCGTTTTAAAAAAAATCTACACGAAAGTTGTTTAAAAAAAATCAAATTTATCTATTTTTGAAGTTTAAAATAGATAATACTCATTTAATCAAGTGCTAATGACGTTTATTGTTTTGCGTGCAATACTATTCTAAGTTGCAATTCTCCAAAACTGCATGAACGAACGCAGCCTATATATAACTAGATATATCACATATCGGCAGTGTCATAATTCGTCATAACTAAATAAATTTTTATATTGAGTCCGCCACTGCTCATGTCGGCGATGAGCTACTAGGCCTTGCTAGAGCGCCAGCGGCCGTGCCCTAGTCATTGACTCAGGTGAAGACGAAGACACGCCCAAGGTGAAATAGTAGACGTCAATGACAATGGTGATTAACTACATGTGCGACTGGCAGTGAGGGGTAGGTGACGAAGGTGGCGATCCTAGATCCAGAGTCTCCTAAATAAGGGCAGAGTAGTGTGAACAGCTGGGTGGGCAGCCGAGGTGGTTTTCTTTTGCCGGCGTAGATGGAGGTTACTGTCGACGGCCGTGAGGGGCCTTTGCAACGGCCGGCTTGGGGAGGCTAATGCATACATAAGGGAGGCACACTCCTAGGTTGCTGGCGTGGTGGAGAATGTTGTCTCACGCGGGGGTGATTAGCGTGGCGGTGGAGGTGGTGTTCCCTGGTGGCGATGGCCTAGGGTGGTGGCTTCCAATGAAGCCTCGTTGCCCAGATCCAGGTAAGTGACGGCGAGGGTAGTGGTTGAGGTTGTGGCGCTTCCTGATGTGTGTGTTGGCATAGATGGCATCAATACCCATAGACAACGGTGCGTTCACGTCACTCTAGTGAGGTGGTCAAGACAGCGGTAAAGGTCGTGCTCCTTGATGAAGAAGGCCCTTGGGTGGTGGCAGCCAGTGGGAGGACTACGTCTAGATCAAACCACATGACGGGTGGAGTCTATGATGGATTGGTGGTGTGGATAATAGTGATAATGGCTACTCGATCGTCACTATCGGGTCTAGATTCGCCCATGAAGGTGGCTATGGCAGGACAACGACAAGCTCAGAGGTGAGTTGAGGACAAAGGGCTCATTGGAGGTACGACAACTGTCAAGGTGTCAAGGAGTGATGCTAGATCTAGGGCATAAGTTCCACTAGATCAAAGATGCTCGTGCCTAGATCTATTTATGTGCAATGGCAAGCAGCGTTGGCAGAGCCTCTTTTCTGTCTCCATTGGATGGTGTCAGTGAGCAAAGGTACTAGGGCGAATGGATCTGATCATCAATATTCAATAGGAACATGTCAAAGGTGGATGGATAGATTATTAGATGTTATAGGAGTTCAAAAGGTTTATAATGGTTATTTTAGCAAAACAAAAGTAGTTTGGAGGCTTAGTTTTCTAGTTATTTCTTTGTTTTGTATTTTTCTGTTCTCTATTATGAGGGATGGAGTATTAAGTATTCATGTAATTTTTTGTTCTGTATATCCACTCATAGATATAAATGCTGGAATTCTATCCATTATCTAAAAATAATAAAGTTCTTTTGGATATGAAGCCAACAATATATTTTTTTTATAAAGCATAAATATTATTGTTGTGATTGTTTGGGCAAAACTTAAATTTGGGCAGTCAATAGTCAAAATACGAATTATATTTTGAATGGATGGAGTTATGTTATAGGTGGTGCCTAATTTTGACAACTTGTGATACAAGGTTACGTGTACGAAAGACGCCACCATGATGTTCTCTAGCATTTTTATTTGTTATATCTTCTTAATAACTTTCTACTTTGAAATAAACACTTTTTTTCTTTTTGGTGTACCACCGTACATGCCATTCGCTGCAGGACACGTTGAAGAAGATTTGTTCAATAATATAGGATTATATAATGTAAAGGGTTAATATCAATTTTTTAATAAAAGGTTTGAAGTATGAAAACGTTGCGTTCTAGATGGTGCCTAATACTGAGGCGTTGATTACTTGTGATGCAAGGCTACAAGTACAAAATGTGCAAGGCGCGCATGAGGCCGGAGAAAGTGGTTGTGGTTGGGATGTTCGTTAAAACTTAAAGTTATAGCTCCTTAATCTTAATTTATTTAGCACTTCATTGATGGTCTATATCTTAATGTTATTCATATGGTTTCACGTGCTTATTACACCAATAATGTGGTGCTTATTAAGGGAATGATAACGAGGTATGTGAGATGTCATTAATTAAGCTATTAAATGTAGGGATTTCGTTCCTGACCCCCCCCCCCACACCCCCACCCCAGAAAAAAAAGGACTTTGTTCCTAAAAGATTAATAAGGCAATGTGCATGGAAAATTTTAGGTGTATAAATTTATTTGTATTTTGATGCAAACTGAACTAAATCATCCCTATTGATATCATTAATTGTGCACATTACGTTGTTGATAACCCTTATCACATCTCATAACAGAATATATTTACACGCAAAATGTTGTCTGGGAGTAATTATATATCTTTCAGTCTATGATGGCGATTCCCCCAGCCTCTTTATGTACACAGGGGAACATAGTTTCTCATACATATATATATGCTCTAACTATTTGTTTTTTACTTCTTATTTAAAATATCAACAAAATCAGGTCTAGTTTACATGTTTTTATTACTGTTTAAAATTATATATTTTAAAAATTACAAAAAAATATATTTATATGAAAGTACTTTTAAAAAAATAAATCAACTAATAACACTTTTACATAAATCTTGATATTCCTGCACGCATCAAGGATCTAATTTCAAGGACTGAACTCATTTTAGAATGACAACTATTTGCAACTTACTGGCCCGTAAGTTTAATCCGCTAATATTGCTTTCTTGGGGTCAGAGGATATAAATACATTTTATGATAGTTAATGTTTCTAAAAATAAATTATACAATACTGTACAAAGCGCTTGTTTATATGTTATAGTATTATTGGTCGCCGACAGCCAGACATCGAATCGTGAGCCGGATGTATGGTGAAGCGTATCAGGACCATGCTTAATTTGGAATGGTGCTGCCTAATTAATTAAACAAAACAACAAAAAAATTCATCAGAATTTAGACGTCTACAGAAACAATTTTAAATTTGATTCTAAAGAAAAAACAAACAAAGTGACACAGAAAAGGACATTCTCACGACGGCAATTGTTTATTTAAAATTTGATTAAGCTCGGTGGTTTCGGTTCTTTTCGGAAAGGATGTGTGCTTAGCTCCTTGATTAATGGACATCTAAGGCCTCTTATATGGTTAACAAATCACATCAGCCCCAAAATGCACAATCGTTCATCGTAGATAGCAGGCCTATGTATAGGGAAACTTTAGAATATTGTACACTAGTGTACTCTTATTTTACATGGAAGAGAAGTTGTTCAGAGTACAGATGCATCATGCAGGAAAAACATAGAGCATGTTTACAGGCATTTTTGTGGCTACGGCTTATAAACAGAGGGCAAATTGCAAGTATCGATCAGGCACGTCTTTGATCAAGAAGTAAACAGAGTAAACTGTATTTCAAGGAAATAAAAATAAATAAAGATGAAACAGAGTAGACTGTCCTGAGCTTTAACACAAGGAAACTGAAGGCTTGTCAAAGTCTGAACACCTCCCTGTCAGGCCAAGAAGAATGGTGTGGCAATATGCTGATATAGCCAATTAGCCATGCAGTTTCACGTTCCTTGTACCCAAACAATCTAGTCACGGCAAGAACAGAGGCATGGCTTAAAAAGGGTTCGGATTAAACATGAACATGTGCAAACACATTGAAATGAGAGTAATGGTTAATCAGTAAGACAGATAATTAGACTAATACAATGTTGTTGAGAATAAACTAATACAATTCTAAACTTCAAATTACAAAGTTAAAATTTTAAATGCACATGTAGCTTATAAAAAAACAAATGCATAGAGTAGTCTACATTTGACCTCTATAAGTTTAGACCATAATTTTCAGTTAGCGTTCAGTATTGTTTACCTGAAAACCTATAAATCACTCCCGTCTTCTTCTGCTGTAATTGAAACTGTTTAATGTGAAATTTGTTAGCGTGCAGTATTGTTTACCTGAAACCTATAAATCACTCCCGTCTTCTTCTGTTGTAATTGAAACAGTTTAATTTGAAATTTGTTCATGCGTCCCGAACAGCAAATGAACCAGCAAGGAGATTTGATCTATGATCTCTGCAAGAATGAAAGGATGTGCACCCATCGAAGACTGCAGATAAAAATGAGTAATTGAACAAAGAGTCACTGTCAATACACCACAGTTTTAGACACTGCAGCATTAACACTATCTAAAAAGACATTGCAGCATTGAGCTTTCATAACTCAAGCCTGGCAGACTGCCTGTTTACCTTGTGTGCAGGATACAATGAAGGTGACATCTCCTGATCGTTTCAAAGACTCAGGCACATTGATCTTCAGGGC
The DNA here is from genome assembly GCA_000325765.3 of Leersia perrieri. NCBI lineage: Eukaryota > Viridiplantae > Streptophyta > Magnoliopsida > Poales > Poaceae > Leersia > Leersia perrieri. The sequence goes on from CM002479.1 coordinate 11,019,610, forward strand.
TGAAGGATTAATTGCTAAAAACAAGAACTGGTACACAATGTTGCATCCTCAAATAGCACTCATATAACTACATCAGAATGACATTTTTAAAGGTAATGTACTACATCATAATAAATGTATGATTCAAGAAAGCAAACATGGCATGTCTGAAAAACAAAACAAACAATGGTGTGTGTGATTTCATAACTTATCAGGTGAATCTAGGAATAAAACAGAGGAAATGTACATGTCAGGTTAACTTTGAAATGGAGGGAAATTGACAAGTTTGTTATCCTGGGAAGATCAATTTACAGATAAATATGAAATATAAACAGCTGCATATATATTGCAAGACAACCATCTAGCATGGAGGATGGGTATAAAAACTTTGCTGGTAGGTTATTTGCCACAGTGAGTTACTTTACAGGTTTACTTTTCTTGGGGGAACCTAAGAGCTTCCATTCATTTTATACAAGGATTTACTTCATGAACAAAAAATGTAGAAGTGTGGACAAGGTCAGGACTCAGGACTCAGGACTATAACTATGCATGCATCCATGTGATCTCAACTACAGTCAGCATCTATAGAAGCATTAGTGTTCTCATGTGCAAGTATAGATAAAGAAGATATACATTATATGTTAGTTGTTAATGCTATAAATAACACCGCTTGTTATGTACTACCGAACAGAGAAGCTGACGAGCTACCTTAGGCTATACTAGCTTGCTGGCCAGACACAATAGAGTAATTTTGATGCACAAAAAACATCTGGCTTAGATAGATACCATGCACAAACAAAACCATTGAACCATTGAAGCTTTTGTTCATGCCTGCCTATTTGGCAAGACTGAATGCAGAGGCTAATATACCTCTTCCCTTTAGCAATGCTTTCTCAGGCAAAATCCCAACCCCAACAAGCACTACCTGTCAATTAACATCATTGCACTTGACAAACAACTTAAGAATGGTAGATCTTCAGGACAATGTACTATCCAGTGAATTTCCTTCAAGTATGGGAAAGCATGCCTTCTCATCTATGCTTAAATATTGCATACCCTGGCAATAATCCAATCATTCTCACTGCAGCTACTTGATCTAGCCGACAACCAATTGGTAGGTTCAATACCAGCACCAGTTTGCTAACTTCATATCGACAGAACAAAAGGCTCAACATGGGATCAAGATATGTTTTCAATTGTTCAAATTACTTTATGCCCCCATACTCTAATAGAATTGAACTAATTTTGGAGAGCATTTTATATATTTGAAAGAGCAATATTAATTCATCAAGAAATATTTTATCTGATGAGATATTTGCAGAGTTTGCAAACCTTAAGACTACAGTTCCTAAATTTATCAAGAAATAATCTATCTGGCAATATCCCAAATGATATTAGCAATATGAATGCCCTAGAATCCATGGATTTCTCTTGGAAAGAACATTTAGGACATATTCCAACCATCATTAAATAGCTTGACATTTCTTAGCTCCTACATCTCTCCAATAACCACGTATCAGGTCAGATACCCACAGGTGGCCAGCTAGAGACACTGAACAATCAATTTACAGCAACAATTTTGGGTTCTGTAGAATTCCATTGAGTGCCAAATTGAAAGTTCCAGTTTTCGATCTGAATAAAGATCTAGATTTACATCGCCACAATCTAGGATTTGTTTTTGGATTTTGGCTATGATTTGGAACTATTCTTCATGATTTCTAGAGGATTGCTGTTCTAACCTGCATCGATCATGTCCAGAATAAAGACCATGCAAAGAATTCAGAGCATCGATTTGTGGTATTACCAATTTCTGGCAATCTCATTCTATACACTCGATTTCCATATATTGGTTAACATATGTCTAAACTGAAAATTAATTATGAAATTGTAGCAGAACTAAAGCAATTGAGTGGGAAAATATTGCCACAAACATCCTTATATTCGATAGAACTAGATTTGTAAGACAGCTCTAATGCTTGATACTTTTAGAGCCCGATGTTTCTTGGAGTAAACATGGAGGCTTCTTTTAACATGTTTTAATAATGTCATGGATGGTTCACAATGATATTTCAAGTCAACCATGTCAAGCAAAGTTTTTCCACTAAGTTGTACAACATTATTTACTCTGTACCTCAAATATTATGCGTAGACGCGTAGTTAAATCGTGATGAATTGTCCTCTTAACTTCTTTTCTGCTGCAACACACCTATGTGCAGAAGTATATATGTATGCTTCTCATCTTTATGTACATGCAAATATGCAATTGATAATGACAATAACTAGTGCAATTACTGTATTTCTTCACAATCCATATCCAGTTCCCTACCTGCTATTTCACAAAACAACAAACAGGCTACATTCTTGTCGAATTTGGGCTGACAGCAAAAAAAAAAAAAAAAAAGGAATCAAGATTAAACCAAAGAAATTGATAGGTGGGTGTTGGGGAAAACATACCAACCTGAGAATAATACTGAGTCTTTGGGGTGTCCATCGACACTATGGAGTCTCTGTTGTTGCTTATCCGCATATGATGGCATGCCAAGAGGTGCCGCTGCTTCTTTGCTACCGTGGAGTCCAACCAGCACCCTAGTCAAGCCGCATGGGGAAGGCGTGTACAGCATGTGGCAACTGGCAATCACGTCAATGCACTGTTGCTGATTCAGAGGTCCTGGCAAAAGAAGATAGTTATTAGGTGTATTGTACTCCCTTTCCCTTTGTTCGTAAAAATCTGATAGTTCGGACCACTAATTTCAAAGCAATATACAAAAGTGAATGGCTCTAAATGCAGAATATTAGTGCTGTGTTTTTTAATTAAAAAGCTAACAACACCACTTTGATGCAAAATAATTGTATAATTCGAATATTTTTTTATCAAAGCATGATAAGTCATAAGTCAAATCCAAAATAAGAAAGTATCCATGAACAGATGGGAGTATGGCTGTGCATTTACCCTCTCGAACAAGGCGCTTTTCCTGCATACTTATATAGTTGCCTCAAATACATGTTTGCCCATTCGCCCATTAAAATACTAAAAGTCCAATTGCCTCAACATGGTATAATGAGTCCAACACAGGAACAGGTTTTCTCCCTCTTTTCCCTTCTGCAACCCAGTCACTAAACATTGCAACCACACGACACTCATAGCCATCAGCAACTAGTCCGTTAAACCAAAAAATACTCTCAGACCCATAGCCATCATAAACAGAAATATAAATGAGGTAAAAGCAGTAACTTCATATAAATAAGTTGAAAAGGGAGATAAAGAGCAGCAGCACAGTATTTGACATGTTCTCCGGACTGCTATTTGCCTTAAAAAGACCAATTTACACAGCTGCCTCTCAATTTTGCACATGTATATAGCTTAATGAGAGTCCACATCAAAACGCAATAGCATTAAGCAGACACAAGTGACATGTACTACACTAATGTGCATAGCTATGGGGACACCTTACCACCATGAACATCTATCTCATCTATTAACTATTCTCAAACCATGCTCTTAATCCGTAGAATTAGTGAGACATAGTTGGCCATTGGTCCTCCAAAATTTCTACTCAGTTCCTAGAGCTAAACCTAGACAGCAAGAACGTGAGCAAAAATCCTCCTAAACCAAGCATCCTAAATCTTTTAATCACCCCCAAGGAAACCGCATAACACTAACACAGAGCGTAAAAGCCATGGTTGACAGAGGGGGGAAAAGATTGAACCTTTTAGCTCCATCTCAACATACACGATCCAATCCAGAGCATTTCACTAGTAGAGAGTTAGTAGCATTCAGCCTAACCACGGCTCAGATTGGAGTAGAGCAGACGCCGGAGAAACGGGCCGGGGAAGCGCCACCTCCCGCCGCGGGCCGCAACAGCCGCTGCCTCCGCGGCGGGCGGAGAGAGAGCGCACATGCCGCCGCGCCATGGACGACGACGCGGCTGCTGCGGCCGGAACAACGGCGGAGAGGGTGGACGGGCATGGGGAAAGGGAAGAAAGCTCCTGAGCAGCTGGGCCACGCGTGTCAGTGGGCTGTGGTGGGCCAGGGCCCACGGTTACCATGTGGCCAGTCCTTTCTAGTACCGTAGTTTCTATAACCAAATTTCAGTTAGCTGAATTCAGTTTTTTTTTTCTTGGGGAACAATTTGCTGAATTTATGTACTTCGGTTCGTGAAACCTATCTGTCTACCGCTCGCGCAATTGCTATATTGAGCGACGCGTTAGCAGAGACGGCTGCGGCTGCGTGTGAGAGAAGACGGTGGCGGCGACATGTGCGAGGAGAAGTCGACGGCAGTGACGCGCGCGAGCTCAGCGACGGCGACCGCCGTCGGCTTCCTCGGCGGCAACTCTGGTGACAGCGACAAAGAAACCCCGGCCCATATTTAGGGTTCGTGGGGTGGGAGAGGAAGAGGTAGAGGGGGTCACCGGAGTTAGAGGGAATGGCCAGGCGGCGGGCGGACCGACGGTGGGCGGCGGACTCGGGCGGGTGGCGAGGTAGTGGTGGTGCCGCCCAAGCCACAGGGTTGACAGCAGGCGATGGGCGGGATCGGCGGCGGGGGCGAGCGACACTGTCTTAGATGGCTCCGCCAGAGCTAGCAGCGGCGGCGGCGTCAGACTGGAAAGGAGAGGGAGGTGGGAAGAGGAGGGCAAGAGGGGCGCCGGTGAGCCAGGGTGGCAACACGGGAGCATGCGGGGGAGGCTGTGGAGACAGGTCGGTGGTGGAGGCGGAGGGCGACACGTTAGTTGGTTAGCGCTAACGCGCTACCACTCTCCATCTAGTCGTGTCCATTTCGGTTTATTTCATGGTTGTAGATTGTAAGTTCACCGGCCGACACAGCGCATGGCATGCAGGTTCGTCGATGTTTCCACGCAAGTGTGTGTTTTTAGTTTTAAAAGGCCTCCAGCCTTTTAAAACTAGCCGCTTTTAACTTTTTCTTTTATTTTTTCAATGTGTTTAAATAACTTATATTTATATTTGAAGATATCTAAGTATATCTTCTACTAAGAAGTTTCAAACTTTTTCACTCCATTTTGAAATTTTTACATCAAATATTTAAACTCTTAACTTGAAATTAAAAAATTCCAACTCAAAACTTTAAGGGTGCGTTCATTTGTCTCTAAATGGCAATACTCTTCTCCATGGTACTTTTTCGAGCTACCAAGTGATGCGATTTTTAGAAGATAATTTTTACAAGAAAGTTGTTTAAAAAATTAAACTAATCCATTTTTAAAGTTTAAAATAACTAATATTTAATTAATCATGCGTTAAACATGTATCTCGTTTTGCGTGCATGCACTGTTACAACTTGGAGAAACGAACGCAGCCTAAACCGTCTATAACACACATTTTACAACCTTCGTCTTAAAATCCAATAACTTTAACTTCAAACTGAAAACTTTCAACATGAATTTTAAACTTTTTAACTCAAAATTTAAATGTTTTAACTTAATTTGTACCAAAATTTTAAAACTTCTAAATCCATATTTAAAACTTTCATTTCATATTTTGAAACTTTCAACTCAACCATCTAATCATGCTTAGCACCAAATGTGGTGATTAGCGTTAGTCCTACTGGTTATTGATGGGTCACATGCATGAGCGGGGGAGCGCATAGGCCGCTTGCCTGCTTTTGGATCATGCGATGTACACAAGTATTGTTGGAGAGCACCTACACGATCTAGACTCACCATAGAAAGTAATCTAAATGTATGGCTACTTTTAGCATTTAATTTTTTTTAAAAGCGCATACGCATATGCTTGTATACACGTCCATGCACTCACCCTTCTACGAACACACCTACATACATTATACATTTATGAGCATCTCTAAAAATTGGTCCAACATATCGTGAGTTTGAGAAAGTGATCATAGGCATCTTATGCCTACCATTGGGAAAGAATATTAGTCCGATCACTTTGTCAGGTCTAAAACTCAAACCTAGGTGAAAGGGTTCCACCATCATGAGGTTAGCTTAGATGGTTAGACGGATTCGTTCCACCTATGTTTAAGTCTCAGACTTGACCCGTGCATTTATATTTATAGCTAAAATTCTTACAGTGACGGGCGATGCACTCGTCGGCAGCTAGACGTGTGTGGTTACTTTGTCAATCTCAAATATATATTTACTTAATTTTGGAAGGTGCTTATATGAATATGAATGAATGAATATAAGACGTGTGTGGTTACTTCGTTCGTAAGAGTAGTGCACCACATAAGCTTCAGAATAAATGCTATATCATAAAGCCTTTCGGAAGAATATAAAGCCAGTAGATAGCTTTGATAAAGTAACATACGCGACGATAAATAAATTTTTTGAAGAAATTTTATTTTTGAAAACATAACCTTTGCAGCCCACTCGCTAATTCCTACTCCATACGTCCTGGAAAAATCGACACCATAGCCTATGTCTACGTTCTCAGGCAAAAGCTGAATTTTTAGGGGACGAAGGGTTTATGCGTTCATTGCCATGTTTGTTGAAATTGGGGGTAAAACCTAAATATTCCAACTCTTTGTGCTGGTTGAGATTTGCATATTTTGGTTCCAAAATATTTCTAATATTGTTACCAACCACAACCAAAATAACTTGTAAGATGACTTTTAGAGTTGATTTTTTTTCATCATTGCTTTTAAACTGCTAAGAATGAAGAAATGAAAGTTCTATTAAAAAATATTTTTGGTTGCTTCATTTATTTATTTTCTAGATCATATCAGTTATTTTTTTAAAGCGAATATATATTTCAACCTCTGAATTGACCGATGCATATAGCTATTCATTTAGAAAATAACCAAAACAATAACACGGTTAACACCTAAATAAACAAACTTTCTATTACTAAAAGTCCACCCAATAATGACTAAAACCTCCATCACAGTAGTTTCAAACACACAACACCTCTATTTATTTGAGGTCATCTCCTCCTTTTACAATAGTGACCTGAATCGAATTTAGTATACGTGTCTCTCTAACGAGTTCAATCTGATCAGATCTAGTTGCTCCCGGCTGATCTGGTCAGGGATTTTTGCCTAGTTTCGTTGTAGCAGTCGCAACAAATTATGAGATGCATGACATGAGCTACAATGCACATCTAGTAACCTCTTAGTGTTAACTTTTAACAATAAAAACAGATGCAGCTGTAAATCTCGAACTCTTCGTTTTTTATATAAATTTCACGATTGCTACAGAAAATGGTTCTTACAACGGGCAAGACTACGACCGAGCTTCATCGATAACGATTTGCAAGACCTGTCGGTTCCGAGTATAGAGCCGGCATTAAATCCATGGCATAGATAATCTCCTATCAGTATCGGTCAGCTAGTTGGATGTTTTGTGGACTTAAAAAGAATCTTCACTGCCAGTTTCAAAAAAAAAAAAAAAAATCTTCACTGCATGGTTCAGTTTTTGTGCCGGTAATAAAACAACACTGATATATGGACAACTCATCAGTATCGGTTCACCGATGTGAGAGTATTAGTTTACCTGTGCAGTGCAGGAGGTCTGAAGGTACGTGAAATCATTATCGGTGTAAGATTTTGGCTAACCGGTTTGGATTTCTGTAGTGTTAGAACTAATATATTATAATTGGGCTTGGAGTTACATAAGATAACAGGAGTAGAGGGAGATGCCAAAAATATTATTGACAAAGTAACACACGTGAGCAGGAAGAGAATAATGGCGAGACCATAAATTTATAGCAGCTAGGTCTGCTATATTGATTGAGGAGAAGTGTTTATGAATGAGAGCCCAAAGACATAGTCTTCGGCTGAACTTCTCAATCAAATGTCACGTGTTAAAACACATTATCATCATCTATCATGTCTAAAGAGATCAATGACGGAAACAATTTGGTACTACCAGGTAAATTATATCTGCTATATCAACTAACTTTTACAATGGTAAATATATATTCATATAAACTCATATATACAACCTAGAAAAATATCTGGAAAGCACACCGTGAACTGCATTAGGTGCATACAAGTGGTTACTGCCTCCATCCCTATATACATAAGCATTTCTGACGTGCTATACTGATAATACTTGTTCATATGCATGGCAAAAACTTGTCAGTGTTGTTTTACTAACGGAGGCAGGATGTTTCTAATTAAGGTTTTATTCTTTTTGAAGGAAAATGAAAGGATTTGGATTCTAAAAGATTTATTCATATGACTGTCATTCATTTCATATGATTGAGTTATAGAAAAATCAAAGACATTTTCTTTTCCTTCGAGTTGTAGAGAGAAACATAAGAAAATTTTCATCCACTCCAATATCATAGAAAAATCCTATGGATTGGTGGGTGCTCTCATTTCTATTCCTCAATTATTGCTATTTCTATGTATAGAAATTCCTCCAAAAACAAATAAGGCCTAAATTCCAAAACCTCGTACCCACTCAGAAACAAGTTGGTGTCGCCAGCCAACACGGCCATAAATTCCGTCGGATCGTCAGAGATCGACCACCGTGCCATCCCATCCCCAACCCCCCAACCAAAAACCCCTCACCACTGCACTGCTGCTGCCACTGCTGCTGCTTCACTGCTGCTGCTGCTGCTGTGAATGAATCATGAATGAATGGATGAATGATTCCGCCGCCGTTAATGGCGCCGTACGTTACAACCATTAACTGCCACGCCGTAGCAGAGCACGACACAGTGCAGAAGCAATGCCGAAACAGCAACCTAGGAGCAGCAGCCGACATCTACTTGTAGTTGCACATACTACAGTAATATACTAAACCAAGTACTCGTAGCATTCAACACGGTCACTCAAGCCCCGTGTACGTACTAGGTACATACGTCAGGGTACAAGGGGGAAAAAAAGATCAGTAGCAGTGCACACAAGTTGTGTGAAACAGTGACAGCAATGTCGTAGGAGGTGATCTGATCTGATCAATAAACAGTACTTCTGGTTTACTACTCTCACTTTACCGGCAGACAGAGAATAAACAGCTGCAAACTTGTGCTTGATGTCAAACAGGATCGGAACAGATGGAACCACTTGTTTGACAACTTCTACAGATGCCAGCCTGAAACGGTGCAGATGGAGGAAACCCTTTGTTTGAGCTCACAGGCTCCACAGGTGTATTGTCACCTTGGATTCTATATATGTGTTCTCAGATGGAAAACAAGAACCAATCAAACACCGACGTACAGAAATTCTGATGGGTCAGACGAACAACAATTCTGATGGGTCAGAATCAATCAAATCGGTCATACACAAGGAAGCAAACGACGGATAAACAGAATGTTAAAATGGCAACATTAGGTCAAATTGCCTTGCCTTCTTGAGGTACATCGATTAACGCTGTACGCAACATATTAGACCGACTGAAAAGGGGAGCAAAGCTATTTACAAGGCTTCGGGGGGAGAGGGCAAGCAAGCGCAACAAGCAGCTTGGCTTCAGCACCTTTCACTACTACGGGCATATTGTACAATAACTTAACCTCAATAAAGCACACCCAAAACTTGTCGAAAACGAAGAACCGGCAACTGATACCAGGACAAGCACCATCTACAAATGGGGTACTGCGGGGCTTACCCGATACATATAAAGCACCATCTACTACTACACCACGAAAAGATTCCTTCCTTCCTACCACGGATGTCGCCTTTTGGTCTTACAAACCACAAAACACCTGCAAGAAGGGGGTCTGTTAAAGATTTACCTGGTTTTGATCATTTTTCCTAATAAAGTTGCAATTGGGAACTTGGGATAAGGATTTGCTTCTGAAGGCATACCTCAGTGACTGAACAAATTAGCAGTTCTCAGAATTCAGTGATGGGGTGGATATACCACCTTGGACCCCTTCGCCAGCCAACCCTCGTTCCACCGAAGTAGATCGACTATCTTCAGACCTTGAGTTCAAGGCGCCTGGATTCATTTTCTGGACCTCCTCCCTTGTGTAGATGAAGATTTTATGAACCATGTTACAGAATTCACTACATAAACAGAGGGTCCAGTAAACATCAACTCTAGTTGTGCATATTAGTCAACTCAACAACAGGAAATATTTCTGCACAGTATTACTTACTTCCAAGGATCATCACCAACCAACATCATGTCACCCTCATTATCAGTGTAAACAACCATCCAGTTCTTGCAACTGTTCAGCTCACCATTGAAGTCAAACATCCGGTCCAGTTCAGCAATCAACTCATCATAGCAAGTAAACTTTGTAAGATCTATCGACCTTCCAAGTGCGATTCCTTGCTTGTGGACCTAAAATGAGTATTATAATTAGTAAGAAAAGACAGTGCAGTTTGAAAATCGATGATCAGTTCCAAACATGGAACATCCATATGCATGATGAGGTTTAGCTTTTATCAGTAAAAAGATAAAAATAACTAGCAGGTCTTTTAGGTCTCTGGAACATAGGTGACAATCTTTGGTTATCATAAATAAGGCAACAATGCTGCAGAAGCAATAAAACAGGGCAATCAAGCCAGCAAGCAGCAAAACACGATAAATAAATTGCAGCATAATACTATGAAAACTGTTCGTTCGATATTTCAGCTCAGAGTAAATGCACTAGAACATATTCATAGGGAAAAGATGCAACAAAGCAAGAGCAGTGAACCTTCTTGCAACTTCGGGAGGAACCATTTTGCTGTTTACTCTGAATGTTTCTAGCACCTTCTGGACAAGACTGATGTTTCTCCATAGCAGAATCATGCTGAGCTCCATCAAGTGGCTTCACACTCTTGGAAGGATCAGAGCATTCATCCTCCTCAAGCGCATCCTGTTGAGGCTTCCCATCAAATGCAACACTCGGTGGAGATATCAATTGTTCAGGCTTTGCTGGGCTGTCAAGAGAAATCCCGAATAGCATGCATGAAGAGCCTTTAGTTTTCTGAACATTGTGATCAATAACCAAAGGCTGTGGCTTGATCAGACTTGAAGAGGCATCATCAATGTGAGAACTCGGCTCAATATGCCCAAGCCAACCAGAGGAACGCTGATCAATGCCATGGGCCCGAAGCGAAGTGAATGCTCCATTCCCACCAAACTTTGCATTAAGAGACCTTTGAGGGAGCGTGGTGTCAGGCGCCATTAGGTAGCTCTGCTGATTTACACCAAAACCAGTGTCTTGAGGCATAAAAGGCCATGTGCCAGGGAACATATTATGATTGACATTTTGGTCAGGGTAATGCACATTGATTGTGTTCCAGGTATTAGAACGGTTCCCAGATATCTGACCAGGAAACGAACTCAGAGGGTTCCGTGTATCTTTCAGTGGTTGAAATCCAGATAACAACTCAGTGGAACCATCAGGCCTTCTAATCGACATCCAACCCTGTGAACCTAGCTCCCTCTGGACAGCAGCATTATTTTTCTGTTGATTGCTTCCTGAAGACCACATGGTAAGCTTTTGGGAAGTGTTTAGCTCATTGCTATCACCAAAACGACTTCTCAAATTTGTGTTTTCTTGACTATGGAACACCCTTGGAAGAACATTTTGCTGCGAGTTTGCAATGACTTTTGAAGCAACTGCATGAGAAGACAAAACATGCATTATTAATGGTAGCAACAAATCTATACATATTCCAGACCGATAAGAAGATCAAATTCAAACCTTCTTTGTTTACAGCAGACAAGTCAGATGAGGAAGATATAACATTTGGACGAGCCCTCTTGGTCCGAGGTGCCGGAAGAGGGTTGACAGGGGAAGGGCTATTAGCAGGTTCTATTTGCCAAGGAGAAACCCTATCAGGACGAGGAACAGAAGCAGTTTCATCCCATCGCACCTATTAAACAGGAACAGCTTTAGAATAAACTGGTAAACTTGACTTGATTCCATGGGTGAAGAAAAATATGCAAGGTAAATACCTTGAGGGAACGCCATTTTGAGTCAGCCCAACCAGATGGGTCAGAATCACCTATCCCAACAATTGTGCCAGTGAATCTAGCAAACGAAGTTAAAGGTCTTATACTATCTCAAAAGGAATTTATCTCTATCTGTAAATGTAGCACATATCATTCAAAAGCTACAACAGATAGCTGCTTACCTTTGCTCTGCAGCCTCTTCACCTTCAAATGTCATCTTGAATCTCATCCCTATTGAATGGTTTCGTTTCAGAGATTCCTCATACAGATCGCGTGGTACCACAAATTCAGATGGACTAGTCCTGCAGTATCAGTGTCACTAACTCAGTTAGAACACGCAACCGGGTAGCAAAGAAGCAGTGGGCGCAAACAAAAAAAAAACAAAAGAAAAGATTACTCTATCATGTGTAGGATTCTGGGTATAATTTGCCAATATCGTTTATACAACAACGTGAGACAAATGGAATGACATCGCTTCTAAACTAAAAATAGAATTGCCTAAGGGTAAAATTTCCCAGTAATTACAAACCTTGGTTTGTAGTACACAGTGAACATGGTACCAGTGTTCACTGCATGCCATGCTGTTGCAAGAACACCAAGATGCATACTGTGGCTTGATATGACTGAAGATGGAATATTAGCTTGTTGTCTCATTGCACGTCGAACTCCAACTCGTAGTTCCCCATTCTCACCTCTACTCATATAAAGAGGAGGTCATTGGTTAAGTAGATTGAGCAGCAAATAAGTAACATGAAATGTTTAGCATGACAAGTCCCAAACCTGAGAAAAATGAAAGCGTCTCCAGCAACAAGGCGTTTGGCGCTAACAAAAACACTCCAGCCACTCTGGAGAAGGTGTCTTCGTGGCTGACCTGATATCATGCGAGCAGACACTTGTCAATTTCATGGGATATTCAACCAACTAAAATTAATCAAGCTACGATTTAAGTATGGAAATGGAGCAGGGGATCCTGATCAAAGGAAACTAAGCACGAAAATGAACAACTGCCTACTAGATAAATAGCTATTTTTTCCTACTAAGTATCAAAGGGAGGGCCCATGCAAAGAAACCTAAATACACAAAGAAGGTATTTCAAGACAGATGGTACATATCATTGAACAGAAGTAAATTTGCATGCCCCTAGTGTCATATCAGATTTTGCATGTAAGATAAAATTAAATGGGTCCTCAAATAACAGAAGTGGCATGTATTGCATTAGACTAACAAGTAAAGGTTGGCACTAAGTACGCATTCCAGCTATGGAGGCAGAGGGAGACAAACATGAAACAGCTTGGTGCACTCTTTTGGCATAAATCCATTGAAAGGAGGACAGTATCACCTCGGAAGATGTGACGGAAGCGCCACTCAACTCCATGAAGATCCTTGGCCACCAGCTCTTGTGTTGGGGGATGCTGACTCATATCCTGATCAAGCAGCAAACGTCAGATGCATTGTTATAATTAACCATCAAAAGTCTGCTAGACCAACACCAAAAGTAAGCAGGATTGAGTCAAAGGTTACGAGGGCCTAACCAGTGGTGGGAGGCACTCATCTGCATGCCGTCGCAGCACTGAGAATCCACCATGCGTGCTTGTGTCCGAGGCAGTAAGCGTCTTGCAGAAAGAATGTACCCGAGGCCGCTCAGTTGCAGATGGTGGCACCACCTCCTCCTCCTCCCCCTGGTCTTTAGAGGCATTTGCATTTCCATTCCCATCCTGCTGCTGTAAATCAACAAGAAAATACCACCTATTAGCGTTGAAGACCCAAATTTTACACCAAAACGCAACTGGAAGCCACAAACCTTCTCAGGAAGCAGGGTGAGCTGCGCATACACCTCATCAGTATCTGGCTCAGCCTATCCAAACAAGAATCAAGTTCATACCCGATAACAAAATGGTGAAGTTAAGAGCAAAGAAGATACTGAGTAAAAAAAAAAACTGCAGCAGGATGTTAGCTAATACCTTCAACTCGACGTTCATGACCTTGCAGGGGATCTTCCATGGCAGATTGTAGAGCGGCGTCCCCTGCTGCTCAGCGACCTGGTTCGTCGACGCCTCCACCTGCACAAACGCCAGAAGCAAACAGAAGCAGCGGCAGAATCAGGCCTCCAAATCACAAGCAAGGCAAGGGAAAGAAAATCATTGCGCATCTCCCCTCCATCGCAGTAAAAAATTATAGAAGTCCCAAACTTTGGGAATAAAAAAAACATAAAGGTACTTATGCCATTCGAGGCACTAAAGAAAGACCAAATCTCCAAGGTCAAATGAACTCAACCCCCC
>CM002479.1:11033778-11054882 GCA_000325765.3 Leersia perrieri
TTCGGCGAGAATTTCCAATTCCGGCCGCACCAAAACCGAAACAACACCCGCACACATCTCCCACCAAGCTCGCGAGAGAGAGAGAGAGAGCAAAGCAACACAACCACAGCACGAAATCATCTCGTCTCCTCGTTCCTCGGCTCCTCACCTGCTCGATGTGGCCCTGCGGGAGGTAGAAAACCCTCTCCCCGACCGCCGGCACGTTCACCAGCGGCCCCGCGCACGCCCTCCACAGCTCCACGAACAGCCCATCCACTCCTCCTCCACCTGCACACACACAAACACAGCAGAAATCCTCATCAGCAACAAGCACAAACCCTCACAACCCAACACACCCAACCCCACCCCCCCTCACTTACCACCCTCGCCGGCGGCGGCGAGTCCGTCCACCGCCGTCGCAGCAGCAGCCATCGGATCTCACATCCACCTCACTCCAGCCCCCAATTCCGCGGCTAGCCGGCTACCCCACAACCTCCGCCCCTCGCAGCTCACTCCGGCAGAAGAAGAGGAGGAAGAGGAAGCGGGGGAGGAGGAGGAGGGGGTGGGATTTAAGTAACCGAGGACGGACGCAGCAGCAGCAGCAGAGGCAGAGGCAGAGGCAGCGAGAGGAAGAGGAAGAGGAAGAGAGGGGACGAAGGCGACGTCAGTTTGTGTCCCTGCCGCTGCGTCCTTCTCTCTCCTCTTCTTCTCACTCTCTGTGTGGGTGTCAGCTCGTCTTGGGGCGCGCGGTGAGCTCACCGCCAGGCCAGACGTGGGCTTCGGGCCGGGCTGGGCTTGGGTTTTGGGTTGGGCCTGTCTCTCCCCCGCGAGCAAAGGGGGAGGGGGTATAGGAAATGTTTTTTTTTATTTTTTAATATTTTATTTTGTGTCAGTGCTTAGTAGGAGTAGTACTATTGCCTTGGTTTGGTCAGAGGTGGTGGCTGGCTGCCTTGTTGCGGGAGCGGATTAAGATAATCAAGCAATTAGGAGTAAGATAATACTGGAGTACTAGAGGATTAGGAGTAGGATAATGTGTGTTAAGATGGACCGGATGGTGTGCTTGGAGGGATGCCATTGGCCGGAGATTTCAATGTTGCCGGGAGAATCTTGCGTTGCTTGGACATGGTAAATTTTGTGGGATTTTTATTCAAAACATGTCTGGTTTCGAGCGTTGTTTCTATTTCCGTAGCCAGCCAAACTAGACAGTGCATATACAAAAATCAGTATAGTATTTTTTTGCAATTTGAAGCTCGAGGACATTAGCATGGCTTTGGATTTGCAGAAGGGAGAAGAGACACGCGTTGGGATGATGTCTGCAGCAACATCGACATGTATAGGAATAGGACCACGTCCTCCAATCTGACAAAACACAAATTATGGCTGGCGACGATCGACGCCTGTTTAGCAACAGAAATAGAAGAAAACCGCCGTCGTTTTCTCATCCTCTGGTTTCCATTATCTCCGTGCAACTGCAAAGCTTTTGTTTATCTAATACTAGTAGCTGTCTGAGATCACTAAGGTTTGTTCACATTGTTGTCGTTCACAGCTATTTTAATTTTTGGAATTGCCAAAATTTTGATAACTAAAAAAATAGTTGCCAAATATTGATAATTCTAAAACATTTTCTCTTAAAATTTTAACCAAAATTTAAGGTAATAAACTAAACACCACCACCACTTATTTACCAAATTTTGCAATTAACAAAATTTAGAAAGATTTTTTTAACAAACTGAACATGCCCTAAAATCGAAATAACCATCCGGATTTATACGTGATGACGTGAATAGTGATTACGTGAAGCTAGTGAATTTCTCACGAACAAAAAAAAAAGAGAAAAAGAGGGGGTGAAACGGAAGCGGCGGTGACTGCACCGGCCAGCCAGCCACCGCGGGGTCCGGGGCTCGATCGCCAGCAGCTCACGCCGCCGTGCACTGTCACGTGGGGCCCACACCCTTCCGCGGCCGTACGACCTCGCCGTTGCCGCCAGCGTCATTAGCCGCCCCCCTACTAATCCGGGATTAGCGATCAGATTAACAGGCGGGCCCCACCACCCAGCTCCCTCGCGCGATCCGGGCCGGGCCGCGCACAGCCGCGAGCCACGTGGGTGCCGTGTGCCTGCCCAACGATGTTGTGTGTGTGTGGGGTGTTGTGGTGGAGCCCACCGCGGTGTGGCGCGGCACGTGACGGGGTGGGCCCCGTGGAGTCAGTGACAGTGGGGAGGCACGTGGCCCTCGCTGCGCGGCGTGTGCCCGCCACTAGCCAGCTCTCCTCGTGATGCTTCGTCTCGCTGACAGCGTGGGCCCTGTTACGGATGTTGGGACCCGGCCTGTCGGTGGTCAGAAGATGTGAAGGACGGGACGGGGGGCTTTTCTCACCGTCGGATGCTCTTTTTTCGGTGGTCAGTGTTTTTTTTTCCCAATCTCCGACGTGCGATGTAGGGTTATTGTGTTTATAAAAAAGGATTTTTTTACCGTTAATGAAAAAGTTTAGAATGAGGAGTTCTATTGTTAGAGAAAATACATCATACCACCTTATATTGGCCAATTATATCACTCACAAATCGAATTTTGCAATGTGCCATCTGTCAACTTATTTTCTTCCATACGTATAAACTTTGTTAAGCACGTGCATCTTCTTGTAATAAATTTTTGCAATCCTCATTTTCTTCCTAGAGAAATAATGTAATGTCATTTTTCCTAATTAAGGTAATGTAATAACTTTTTGCATCCCTCATTTTCTTCATGAAAAAAATGATGCTTTAAACCTATCTGATGGAGGTTGACTAACAATAATAGCATATAATACTAGTCATTAAAAAATGATAAGAGTTGTCACTGGTATATATCATATAATTTAATTTCCTCAATACGATGTCATAAACACAATATCGCCAACAATATGTAAAGAATTTTAAATATTTTTATTTTTATGGGTAGATATGTTGGTATAAATATTAATGTTACAACAAGTATACAACGTCATGACTGGGGTAGGTGGGAGGTAGGCCATGAAGACGGTCAAAAGAAATTGATTTGTAAGTAGGCGACGAAGCTACTATAAATGTGTTGCTGAATAGCAATGTTGTTAGCCAAGTAGAAGCAAATATGAATCGTGTTAGTCCTTGAAGACAGTCAAAAGGAAACGAGTTCTAAGCAGGTGACAAAGTCATTATGAAGCAAATGTTGTCATCCAGGTAGAAGCAAATGTGCACCATGTTTCAGTAGAGGCATAAGTGATCGAGGTTGGAAATAGGTATCGTGCCAAGACTAATATAAGTAACGAAAATTGGTTGCCGCTCATCTTATCTGCAATATCAAATGTTGAATGTTTCATAGCACCATAAAAAGAGATAAAGAGTTTTCACTAGCATATCATATAATTCAATTACATCAATAGGGTATCGTATAATTCAATAACATCAACATCATATAAAGAATTTTAACTATTTTTAAGGGTAGTCATATTGGTGTTAATATTAAATGCAATAGTAAGTGTACAACATTGTGACTAGGATAGGTGGGAGGTAGGCCAAAAAAATATGCACATATATACTCCATGAAGACGGTCAAAAGAAATCTGTTGTAAGTAGGCGACAAAGTCATTATGAATGCCTGCTAAATGGCAATGTTGTCAGCCAAGTAGAGGCAAATGTGCACCGTGTTTTAGTAGAGGCATAAGTGATCGAGGTTGGAGGTAGGTACGGTGCCAAGACTAATATAATTAATGAAAATTGGTCGTCACTAATCTTTCCAAAGATATCAAATGTTGAAAGTTGCATAATACCATAAAAAAAGATAAAGAATTTTCACTAGCATATCATATAACTCAATTACATATATAGGATATCGTATAATTCAATAACGTAAATATTATACAAAGAATTTTTAACTATTTTTATGGATAGTCATGTTGGTGTTAATATTAATGCAATAATAAACCTACAACGTCATGTCTAGGATAGGTGGGAGGTAGGCCAATATATGCACATATATACTCCATGAAGACGGTCAAAACAAAACGATTTGTAAGTAGGTGTCGAAGCCATTATGAATGTGTTGCTAAATAGCAATGTTGTCAGCCAAATAGAAGCAAATATGAATTGTGTTTTAGTAGAGGCATAAGTGATCGAGTTTGGAGGTAGGTATAATGCCAACACTAATATTAGTAATGAAAATTGGTCAACTTATCTTACCCGCGATATCAAATATTGAAAGTCACATAACACCATTAAAAATAGATAAATAGTTTTCACTAACATCTCAGATAACTCAATTGCATCAATAGGATATTGTATAATTCAATAACATCAACATCATATGAATAATTTTAACTATTTTTATGGGTAGTCATGTTGGTGTTGATATTAATGCAATAATAAGTGTAGAACGTCATGTCTAGGACAGGTGGGAGGTAGGCCAGGAAAATATGCACATATATGCTTCATGAAGACGGTCAAAAGAAACGAGTTGTAAGTAGGCGACAAAGTCATTATGAATGTCTTGCTAAATTCCAATGTTGCTAGCCAAGTAGAAACAAATGTGCACCGCGTTCCAATAGTCATAAGTCACTAAAGTCGGTCGTAGGTACAATGCCAAGACAAATATAAGTAAAGAAAAGTTGGTCATAACTTGTCTTACGTTTGATATCAAGTGGTGAAAGTCGCAAAACGCCATATATAGTTATGGTATTTTGGCTAGGCAAAGCAAGCAAACAAAACTGATTCGAACATCCACCCAACACCCTCGCTTGAGACAAATGATGGTTGTAGTATAGTCCAAGTAGAGGTTGCACATTGTAGTAACACGTTAGAGGAGCAAGTAATGATGATTAGAAACGATTGGGCATCGAATTAAATCATCCAATTGGCTATAAGATAGTTTAATATAAGAGCATTGTCTATGGGAAGTAGTTTATTTGATGTCATGTTGAGGGACATGGGTCACTGACATGTCCGCACTATCCTCATGGGCCCACATGAAAGAAACTCGTGTCCTATCATGACCCGCCCCTCGGCCACCAAAACAGGTAACCTGAAGGAGGGCGTGCCGTAGAGGAACAACGAACCGTTCCCTACGGAACCGCGTAATAGGTACCTGTCCCAGGAACCCGATGCTGGTACCCATGGTAACATGATGAAATCAAAACAATACTAATACATAGATAATACCTTTGCATTGCGACTTCAGGTAATCCCTAAGTAGCAACCTTCAAGCAAAGAGTAGCAACAACGGACTGAAACGTAGCCAGAACACCATACCACAGGCAGTGGTTTTGGGTTTAGGAACGAAACTCCTCGGCGTCTACATCTTCATCCTTGTCTAGCAGCAAGGGAGGAAAAACAACAATAGAGAGGGGTGAGTACTTTCGTACTCGCAAACCACGGGAACAGTGTAATAAAATGCAGGTTTCAAAGAACGGCTAGGATAAGTGTAAAAACAGTTTTCACGAAAGTTCTACAAGTGTATCAAGATTTTATTTGTTTCCCACATTCAACAATTATAACAATAAATGAATGACGAGAACAACCGCGACCACGAATTGTCACGAAACTCAACCTGTGTCGCAACCTCAACAAGTACTCCAAACCATCGCATCAACACACGTCTTAGCACATTGCCGAGCATCCTTGATGCCCCGACTCCTGGATCCTACGGACCCAACATCGGCCACGAAGGCTTCTCATCGACCATCAAAATCTGACTCGCAAAACACGATTCTCGTACCAGAGAGTTTTTCAAAACATTTTAAAATGAAAACTACGCTAAGAGAATCACCTCGCATTTCCTCCTAACCGTGAGCATGACTGTTCGAATAGGTTTAACGCTCTGCAGAGGTTGTACGCCTTACCCACGCGACACGAAACTAACACCGAAACCGGCCATGAATCGGAAGTTCGTGACAAGGCCTTTCCAAGACTAGGTTCTGACGATCTCATGTCGCATGGCTGGGTCGACTAATCGCGCGACCAGTATCTGGCTACCCACGCAGTCGTCATCCACTTAGAGAAAACCCGGGGATACCCATGGATCCCGTATGCCCTCTCGAGGGCTAATACCGACGATCCCGAAATCCCGTATCTTCCTCATAGGCAAGATTCCGGCGATTGCCACACACACAACGCCTTACCCAAGCGTGCCTCACAACCATCGACACACAAGACCCGTAAGAAATAACCGAGTACTCATCCCGGGGCATTCCCATGTTTCCCGCGTGGTCGTACGATAAGATGTTCGGATGGAATTCCCAAAGAAATCGGTCCTTATACGTGACCTCAAACCCCAACCACACAGATGCAGGTCTGTATCACAGGTTTTCCTCAAAAACATGTTTTTACTTCGCAAATTGTTTCGCAAAAGCCTTTGCTCAACACTTGTCCCAAAATGGTAACATAGTAGTAAACAGGGGGTTCGAGACGGGTACCCATACCCGAAAGCATGAATACCCAGCAGGAGCTTAGGGGTGTATCGACAAGGATTTATCGTATTCATTCAATTCCTAAGGGAAGTAATGCAACTACTGGATAGGTCCATCGATTTTATTGGTCGAGGCCGGGTAGTATAATCGTGTGCATCCTAATGCGAGTTGCAAACATTTTATTTATAAACTAGGAGCAAGATGATCAAAGGGTGGCTTGCCTAGATGACGATAATTCGGTCCTCAGTCTTCAGAGAAAACCAGATAAATCCGATACGCGATCGATCCAAGAAATCCATCTGATCAAGGGTCTTCACATCTTCTCGATTTATGGCTTCCGTAGAAAAAACTCTGGGGGAACGTATGCTAACGAGCACACACGGAAATCCTACCGAAGTTTATAAAATGAAATATTATAAATATAATTAGTAATGCCATAGGGTAGATCCTATTTTTAGAATATTTTAGGAAGTTGATAGGAGTGGATCGGGCTTACAGATGAAAAGATAGGATTTTTGGGAGGTCGGCGATACCATAGATATTTGTGATAAGGGGTGAGATAGACTGAATTTTTATACTTCGGGTTCTAGAATGGGCAAGGGGGAACCAGAGGCGGATTTCATGTCTGGGCTTTTCTTCTTGGTTCGCACATGGTCGAGGTTCGGTTTGAGTGGACTGGCCCAGGTGGAGGGGATAAACGGAGGGAGAGGGGGGAAATGGGTATACAATTCTTCCCCTTCTTCTTCTTTTTCTTCGTCGATTCTTTCTTTGGTGTGGTGGCAGAGATAAGAAAACGGTGGTGACGACGAAGGGGAGGGCGCATGGATGGCGGATGAATTGGTGGGGTAGGCAGAAAAAGGGAGGGACTAAAAGTTAAGGGCTAGTATGGGTTAATCAGAAAGTAAGACCAGAGATGGCCCTATATCTCTTCAAGGGCCGAGTAGAGGGACCAATATCAAACTTGTGCCCTTCTTTTCTTTGTATTAATTGAGCAAGAGGGGTATCAACTGGACTTAGTGAGTGTAGTGGTTTACGCAAGGAAAAGGACTAAGAATAGACTTGGGCTTCATGGAGGCAGAGGGATGCAAACTGGACTTATTTTCTAGAGTAGTCGGGCTCAAGGTTTTGGGAAAGGGGGACCAAAGCTAGACTTGCTTGGTGTATTGGGCTATATCGGGAGGAAAAAAGGGATAGGATCTGGACTAGTATCCAAAAGGTTAGTGGTAGAGGGACCTAAAGGGGACTTATATGTCGTATTGGGGAATGGTGAGGGAACTAAGCCCGACAAGCTCGTGGCCCGCCCCAGCAAGGGAGAGAGAGGTGCACAGGGAAGAGAGGGAAAAAAGAGGGGACTGATAGTGGGGTCCACCGGTCATATCTTTCCCCTTCCTCTCTTTCCTTCTTCCTCTTCTTCCTTTTCTCCTTCTTTCTTCCCCCCTCTTCGCCAGGTCCGAGAGGGAGGGAGATGAGCGGAGGGCACTGGTGGCGAGACGACGCCGGGCGAGGCAGTGGCCGTTGAGGACGCCGGCACGGAGAGGCTTTGGGGGGCGGGGCGGCACTGCGTATGGGCAACTAGGAGGCCGTAAGTCGAGCTGGTAAGGAAATCGCCGGTGGCGACAAGGGGGTACACGGGGTGGTATCGACAGGGGAACGTCGACGGGGCGAATGTGAAGATGGGGAATCGAGTGGGGGCGAAGTTGCCCGGCTTTTATAGGCGGCGGGGTAAGGAAAGGGGAGGTTGAGGACGGTGAGGCGGCGGGGTCTCGGTATTAATGGCGCGGTGGAATTAAATGCGCACGACGCCGGTGGGAAATGCGACGGAGGCCGGGACGAGCGAGGCGGCTAGCGGGGGCGACGCGTGGCGTCGTTTTGTCACGGCGCGACAGTGAGGGCAGAGGGAGTAATGGAGGGTGGCGCGGCGTGGACGTCACGACGCGGCGGTGACGACGTGACTGGAGACTGCGGCATCTGGCGGAGCGGAGATGGGATGGGATGGAGGCTAACATTGTCGTGGAGCGGCGGGTGGCGGGACCCGAGGTACGCAACGTCTCACGGTGTGCGGTGTCGCGACGCGGCAGGGAGTTAACTGCGGCCGGTGAGGTGTGGTGGTTGGGCAGCGGCAAGGTCCAGTGGGTGGAAGAGAGGTGGCGGCACACGGCGGCGCGGTGGAGTTCGGGGACGGGCTGATGCGGCGGCGGATGATGGTTGCGACACGGGGCCGGGTGACGCGGCCGGAATCGGGTTGTGCCGTCGGCGGCGGCGAACTGGGAACGGGGAGGGAGACGATCGCCCGGGTGGGTAACGAGCGGGCAGTCGCTCGATCTGTTTCCACACGGGGACCACCGGTCAGTGGGGAGGCTAACACGCGGCCGGGCACATGTGGGATAGATTGGCGGTCGTGCGTCGGTGGCTTTTTGCACGGACGGGCTGTGGGACGCGAGTGGCGTGCGCGAGAGGAGGCTAGCGTGCTGTGGGCCGACTAGCAGGCCGTGGCCTGCGCACGGAAGTGAAGAAGGAGAAGGGCCGAAGCCCAAGCGGTGGAGGAAAAAGGCTAAGCAAAAGGAAGGAGAGGAAAACAGCCCAAGAGCACTAGGGGGTTCTATCAAAATCCTAAAAAATTTGTAGAGGCTTGGGTAGCACTTTGAAGGAACTTTTGACTCAACAAATGATAATTGAGAATCGGGTAAATATTGGGGCTCCTCTGGGTTCTTAAAGAAAATCTACCACTAGCAGATGATAACTTTGGGGAATAGGAATCAAGAGAGAGAAGGAAAAGATATCTACTAAGGAAGAATTACGAGAACAAGGGTTAGGGTCCGAAATCGTTCCAGGAAATTGTACTTATTAGGGAAGGAACTTGGGAGTCTGGGTAAGAAGGAAATTTCCGGATCGAGGTTTTTGGTATTAGAGAGATAAGGAGTTGAGATCTAATTGGCACTTAGACTAATTATAAACAAAGAACCAAAATTTTGAAAATACGTTTTTAATTAAAAATAGTTTTTACGGCGGAAAAACTCTGGTCACTACATGTCCCTTTGACGTATGTTGAGGAACCTTCTTGGTTTTCTTTGTGACTATGTGGCAATACATAGTTTGCTAGCTATATATGTTATAGGATAGCAAAATTTTGAAATGGATTAGCCTATCAACTGTTAATACCAAATTTTGGTATGGTCCTTTAGTGGACTCGGTTAAGGAAAGAAATCAATTGGTAGAAGGAAATTTATCTAGATCAAGCCAAGTTCAAAGGGGAATCATGAAGGCCATGGCAATATGGTTTTATATTTTTAGTATATTTCATAAATAGGCTTGATTACATATTATCTTTTTTTGTTGCTAGAAAGTCTGAACTCGTGTCTGATTAGGTCTTGTATAAACCCAAGGGTATAAATATGTATTCATTGTAAATCATCTCTCGATCAATACAAATTCTAGCGCATCACCACTTTTTACCTTTTCACGGGTTTTCTGTTTTTGTGCTGGGCTGTATCAGTTAGGTTCGATCTCTAGCGAGAAATCAAGTATGGAGTCTAGCTATCGAGTTGGGTTGTACCAATCCGATCTCTAGTGAGGAACTAAGTTATGTCAACTTTGCTTGTATCAACGAGATCAGTACTTTTCGATTAGGTTTGATATACTAATCAAGTTGACATAAGCGTTGACAATTAGATACATTGTCTATCTTTAACTACATTGTTGTTTAGAGTCTTGTAGCACAAATATATATATGCGTCACATGAAGGCCATGAGAGATCTGCTTAGCTCTCCAGTGCAGGTCCTACATATTGGGGTTGCGGGTGTGCCAGTCAGTTTGATTCTGCAATCGACAAGATGATTGTATATTGATCACCAAGAAGTTAATTGGCTAATGAGCCAATGTGATGTTCTGCCTCCAAGTGATGTTGATGTGTTGATGATCTACGAGTCGATCAACTGAACAACTGATATGCGATGCACTTACAAGCGAGGTCAATAGGACTTTCATAATCAATTGGCTGTATGTTAGCCACAGATCCAAGTAATTAGATTAACAAATAAGCTCAACAGTAGTATCAGCTATGACCAGGATATAACATTAAAACCTGATATAGTACTTAGATCTAATCATAAGGTAAGTCATCGGTTAACCCTCTAATGTAACATTGTGTAAAACCCTACCAACTTATTAGACATAAACCTATTTATAGCAATCTTGATAGACCGGACCTAACCATTGCAACATAAGATTGAAAGCAACAGCAAGACACTACTTAGCCGACAGATCTACACAAGGTGACGAATAAACCGATATGTCCAAAACAACAGTGTATCTAGAGAAGCACTGACTCAGCCAGGATATCAGACCTAAAAAAAGTCCTAACCAAACCGATGAAACCCTAAACAACGATACCACTAGAGATAGAATCCATAGATCTGATAGGAAACACTTGATTCAGTTGGATTGATATACCAGACCTAACCGTGAAAGTATCAATAATCGCCGATACAAGCGTAGTCGTCGGAACTTACTAATTTGCCGGAGATCGAACCGAACCGATGCAGCCCAACTTTGTAGCAAGACCCCAAACTTGACTTCTTTTCAGGGGTTCGAACTTAACCGATGCAACCCCGATCGGTAGGCAAGAACCCGTCGAGTAGGTTATAAGGTGGTGATGCGCCGAAATTATATTGATATGTGGATAGCTCTTAACAGGACCCCATGCTACACAATTTATATCCTTGGGTCAACCAAGTTCTAATTTGGCATGGCTCAATCAGCTTGTTATATGCAGATGTTACAAAAAAAGAAAACTATTACTCCTTCCTAATTACATAAGAAAAATAGCTAAAACATATACCTAATTAATAGATAGAATTAGATTGCCATGTCATGATCTTCACGATTCCTTCTTTAATTCAATCTCTTCTAAATAATTATCCATTGGTTCTTTCCTTGACCGAATCCTATATAGAATCGTCTAGATTTTGGCGTCAACAAAGTCATATTGCCTTAGCTAGGATTTTTTTTTTTGGTTAGATCCCATATTCTGAGTAAGTTGGTATTTTTCTGATCACGTTGTTGGTTAGATTGATCATTATATCCATCATGTTTGTGTATATCTATCAGCTAAATAGATTTTACTTATTGTCACCAATCTTCTATTGTCTCGGTTTGGTCAAATCTATTAGATTTCTATCAACAAGATTACTTTACTAAGCCGGTGGGTTCTTGTGCAATGTTTTATTGGATTGTTAATCGATTAGTTATCTTGTTACTATTTATAAGTGTTGTATAGGCTTATCATGTTATATTTTAGTCATAGCTAGTGATGACATAAATCTTAAGGTTTATCTAATTATTTGAATCCTCATCAACTTATTAGTCGATCATTAGGATAAATCCTATCAACATTGACCGGAAGCGCTAGATCACATCAATATATTGGCCGATCGACTCCTTGATTATCAATATATTTCCATCTTGTTAGTTATAGGATCAAATAACTGGCACGCCATGAACCCCGGATTTAGGATGTGCGCGGGAGCTAAACAGAACTCACAGGCCTTCGTGTGTGGCGTGCACATTTTTGCACCAAACACCGACATTCTACTATCGCTTAAGTGATGTGTATAATTTATTTGTCCCCGTTACACACAATACATACATGTAAGAGTTAAGCATGTAGGCATGTCCTTTGAATCAATCAGTGTTACATAAAACAACAAACATATATATTGGCAATTAGCTTTACATTGACAGTGTAGCATTGATAGCAAAGCGATCTTCAACACAACTACTAGCGAAGCACATACCCCACAATTCCTGTGCTTTCACCAACAATCGCATATTTGAAGTTTGCCCCATATAGTGTGCTTAAGTGCCACATGTATTGCATGCCCTATAAATGAATGATCTCATGAACGTTGAAGGGCATACATAGTGCATTGTTAACATAGAGCATTAGCAACTTAGCATCAGGGATATCAATTTGCAAAGTGGAGCTAGGAGTCTGTTGGGCCCTCCCCATATGGGGTCGGGGATAGGGGAAACATTTGCCCCACAGGGGGATCGGGGGGTTTGGGGTAACTTGGGGTCAAGGACGAGAATTGTTTTAATTCAGTGGGGAAGGGACAAGGCCCAAAAATAGGACATAATGTACTATCCCAATAGTCCCATTACAGGAGGAGTTCATATACATTCGAAAAATGAACTCAAATCCCCTACCAGTATCGCACTCCAAGTAGCACGCATCGCTTCCCCTATCATCGCACAAGTCACGACCGCACAATCCATTGGCGCTTCCGTCCACTTGCACGTCGTCACCACCTCATCTGCCTACACATCGCCACCTATTTCGCTGCCTAGCATTGCCGACTTCATCTACGACATGTATGCAACCCACCAGCCGTCGTTGTCCTCAACTCCATGTTGTCGGGGCCTCCATGCTGATCACCACTAGCGATGCCTCCTCGTCATGCCTCCTCCCCACATCGGCCACCATCGGCTGTCAACTCCCTCTGGATGCCTCCTTCCTCTGGACGCCTCTACTCTAGCCAGTGGAAACCACCTCTACACCGCCCACCATTGGCGTCCTACTCCCTCGGCATGCCTCCTTACCCACCTTTTACCAACAGCCTCCCATTCCTTCATGTTGTCATCGCTTGCCTGCCACCCACGAGGCTCCAAACAGAAGTCAGTTCCTGTGGGGCCGGGTTTTTTGGGCTTGTTGTTGCACCGTCTCCTCCTTCGCGGTCAGCGCTCAATGTTGGACAAGGAAGCGAGGGATTGGGGCGGGAGCGTTCTTTTCTAACCCACCCCCGCCCCGCCCCATTGCCCAGTCTACTTATCACTCATGTGGTACTTGCCAATATAAATGCAAAGTTTATTCACATGTACTTCATGAAAGAGTGTGTACGTTCTAGAGGGGGGTTAATAGGTGTAAATAAAAACTTAAATCGACAAAGCGGAAGCTACAGTTTGGACTATCCGAAGGGGGTCTTCAAATACTCTGAAAACATGCAAGCCTAAACACAAACGGTAGCACGTAGCTCACAAGACAAGATATACCAAGGTAGAGAAGTATGCCACCCAAGTTCTTGCTCGATAAGGTATTCCTTAAGTTTGGATCCTTGAGGGGAGCTTTACTCTCAGTTGAGGGACTCATGCAAGCAAGGTCTTCTCCAACCCTCTTCTTGGGGTAGCAAAAATGTACTACCCTTCCACTAGTGGTCTCTCTTCCCTTGTAAAGGTGAGATCCGACCTTCACAAACTTCCTTCGGCTCACCACAATTGAATCGATGTCTTGGAGGTGATGTCTAGCCATCTAGGAGTCCCCATCCACCAAGAGTAAGGAATGCTCTAATGAATCTCTTGGGGATGGATCAAGTGCTCAAGAAATTACTTCATGAAGTCAACATCAATCACTCAAACCAACTCAAATCCATAACTCCCACACTCACACAAGAATACAAGATCAAGTATTGAAGATCAGATGAGAAAGATTTGAGAGGAAACAAGGCTCAAACTGAATCTCAAGCTAACTGAAAGCCAAGGACATAAGATGTGAAACGAACTTGCAAACATTACCTGAGAGGGTATATATACCCACCAAATATTTCTGCCTGTTATGCCGAAAAGATTCTACTTTCGGATAATCCAAAATAAGTTTTGAATAATCCGAATAGTACAAATGTAAATCCAAGCCAAGTAAAACACGAACATCAACACCTAGAGAAACACAAACTTCGGATAATTCAAAGAATCACCTTCAGATATCCCAAAGGACATAAAGAACCAAATCCAGATGCCGATATACCCTAAAACACAACTTCGGATATCCCAAACAAGATCCAGAGACCAAATCAACAAAAAAATATTCTTCAGATAACCCGAAACCATAGTTGAATAACCTGAAGATCATCCAGAGAATTTGAGCGGTCATCGATATTTGGATATCCTGACCATCTCATCGGATGTCCCGAAGCCTATACAAAAACGAATCTTCTTATCTTTTCACTTTGATACTGCAATCGTTGCACATAATGGAGGACTAAGCTTTCATCCTTCACACTTCACACACTTGTTATTAACCACCAAAATTATTAGAGGCCTAGATGCACTTTTACTTCAAATTTTTTTATTGTCCTTTTTATTGTTGTATGTTTGATGGATGCTATATGCATAACTGATACATAGTGATGCGTGCTCGATAGGTTTAGTATTGGTACGTGTATACTTTCTTGATAAGTTCCCACCAAAATGGTGGTTGTTTGTAACTTGCATATAAATTGCGATATACACATAGATTCGACCTATGACACTTTGGCATGTCTAGGTAATACACTTGCTACATAAAACATCAACTAACATATACATAGAGATATAGTCTAGCAGTTGAAACACAAGAGAGATGAAGAAAAGGTGCCGTAATGTTGGTGGATTCAAGCCACATGTTATTTTACAATTATAATAATACAATGTACACCTCGTTTGACTAATAGTTTATTTGATTTTTGAATTTTATTCCAACTTTTCTTATCTACTTCTTCTGTTTCGAATTACAAGTCATTTTGACGAAAGTGAAAATCAATCTACTTCAACTTTGACCAAGTATATAGAGAAAAGTAATAACGTTTTCAACATAAAGACAAATACAATATAAAAAGATTTAAATTATAAATTCAACGAAGCTAATTTGGTGATGTAAATGTTGGTATATTTATGCTATAATTGTAGCATCAACATCATATAAAGAATTTTTACTATTTTTATAGGTAGTTGTGTTGGTGTTAATATTAATGGAATAATGAGTATAACGTCATGTCTATGATAGGTGGGAGGTAGGCCAGAAAAATATGCCCATATATACGTCATGAAGACGGTCAAAAGGAAACGAATTGTAAGTAGGCGACAAAGTCAATTATAATAGTCTTGCTAAATGGAAATGTTGTCAGCCAAGTAAAATAAAATGTGCACCGTGCTCCAATAGAGGCATAAGTGATCGAAGTTGGTAGTAGGTATAGTGCCAAGACAAACATAAGTAAAGAAAAGTTGGTCGTCACTTGTAATATGTGTGATATGAAGTGTTGAAAGTTGCATAACGCCATATATCGTCATGGTCTTGGCTAGGCAAAGCAAGCAAACAAAACTAATTCAAACATCCACCCCATCACCTTCGCTTGAGCCAAATGATGGCTGCAATTCAGTCAAAGAGGAGGTTGCACATTGTCATCTCTTTAGAGGAGCAAGTAATGATGGTTGGAAGCGGTTGGGCTGCATCGAATTAAATCATCCAATTGGTCATAAGATATTTTAATATAAAAACATTTTGTATGGGAAGCGGTTCCTTTGACTTAAAGTCGAGGGACATGGGTCACTGACATGTGTGCACTATCCTCATAGGCCCACATGTTAGAGACTTTTATCCCTTTGACGTGTATTGAGGAGCCTTGTTGGTTGTCTTTGAGACTTTGTGACAATGCATTTGTAGCTATATATGGTATAGGTTAGCAAATTTTTAAAAAGAATAGCTTACCAATATTCTAGTATCGTATTAGTAATGTGCATACCTTATTTGTCCATGTCATATGCTAAAGTAAATTGTGATGCAACATGAACAAATCTCCGTTATACACAATACATATATGTAAGAGTTAAGCATGTAGGCAGGTCTTTGAATTAATGTGTTGTAGAAAGCAACCAACATGTATATCTGCGATTAACTTTTTTATTGACGGTGTAGCATTGATAGCAAAGGGACTTCAACATGACTATCAGTGAAGCATATACCCTAAAAATCCTATGCTTTGACCAACAATCCCATATTTGAAGTTTGCCACGTATGTTGAGCTTGGGTACCACATGTATCTCTGAATGATCTCATGAACGTCCCATATGTGGAGCTGGGAATCCACTAGGGCCATGCCCATACGGTGCCATGGATAGGGGAAACCTTTCCCATGCATGGGGATCGGAGGGACCAGGGTAAGTCGGGGTCAAGGACAAGAACCGTGTTTAACCCATGGGGATGGGATGGGGCCCAAAAATAGGACATTGTGTACTAGACCAATAGGCCCATTAGAGGAGTTCATATATATTTGGAAAAAGAACCACTGATCTCGTTCATATCCTCTACCGTCGCCGCACTCCAATTAGCACACATCGCTTCCCCCCATTGCTGCACCAGTCATGACCGCACAAATCGTTGGCAATTTTGTTCGCTTGCAAGCTGTTGCCGCCTCGTTTGCCTACAATCAATCGCTCACTCTGTCCCTGCTCGACTTCACCTGCAACGTGTATGCAGCTTGCCAGCTGTCGCCACCCTCGACTCCATGTTGTTGGTGCCTCCACGCTAACCACCAACGATGGCCACCTCCTTGTTATGCCTCCTCCCCACACTGACCACCCCCCGGGCTGACTCCCTCGGCATGCCTCTGTTGATAGTCGTTAAGTTCCATTTCTGACCGTCAATATTCTCAAATAATAGAACTGTCATTTCTTGCACACATATATTATTAAACTAATAAAGTTCTACATGTACTTAGAGAATATTGTTCATGTAGGGATTATATACCAAAGTGAAAAAGAAATAGAGTTAACATACAAAGACACACATCCATCCAATCAGGTGCAAGCACGAGGAATGGAGGCTCCACAAGTCAGTCCAAGCCAACTTACTTCCGCACCATCATAAGGGTCCACATGCTAGCCTCTAGGATAAAGGCGATGGCTAGAGATGACGCCCCTAGTTTGGCCAAACCAGGGTCGACCGACCCAACCCTAGTGCCGCACAATCGCATCTTTGGCATGGTGCTTCTGCATTGGCTCCCGATGGCGGTTGGAGGTGAATCGACCTCAGCACCAACTCCACAACCACTATTAGTAGGGTATAAATATGAGTGTCACTCCTCACTTACAACACACACCTCAAGGATCAAATCATCCCTCTCTAGTATTAGTTGAGCAAAAGCATTCCTCTCTATGACATGGGTAGAGCAGATGCTAGTCACGATCTCACCTCTATAGACATGGCAGCGTTGGTTGCTCATTGCTTCCTATGGTCGTCCTCCTCACCAATAATCACCATCATTTTTTCTGAATAATCCTTCCGTTCCAAAATATAGCAATCTAGATTGGGGTGTAATTTCTCCTATGTTAAAGATGCTATATTTTAGGACGAGGACCGATCACTCCAAGTTGGGGCGAAGCGAGGTGAGGGCCTTTACAACCAGGGTAACACCCCTCCATATTCCTGTGAGAAAAAAAGAGGATGACACGTAGATGAAGCAACAAGTAGGACACAAATCTCATAGTGTAGAGTATCCTCAGATCTGACAAAGGAAGTTTTCTATTTCAGCCCCTCCCTTTTCTATTTCAGCCCTAAGAATCATTGAATTTATAGATAAATCCATAATTTCATACAAAGACACCTAAAAAACATTGTGACTGCTAAAAAATCGACCCCCATCCTCTCTCTCGATTCGGCTGGTATCTCGTCCCCACCACCTTCGGCCTCCACCCGCTGACGCCGTCACCGGCGAATCGAGCTCGGCGGCGGCAAATCGAGGGCTGCGGCGGCGTCCTCATCATCGCCAGAGAGGCGGATAGGCAAATCGAGCGCGTCAGCATTATCCTCGTCATCGCCGGCGAGGCGGAGCGTCGAATCAAGCGCTTCTGCGGCGTCCTCATCGTCGCTGGCGAGGCAGAGCAGCGAATCAAGCGCCGCGATGGCAAATCGACCTTCGTCGGCGAGCTCCCGACCGGCAGGCTAGGCGACGACTCCGTCGGCATTCTGGCCACCACCCCTGCCCGACGAGTCCCTCCCGGCCGACTAGCTTCCTGCCGGTGCGGCATCAACAGCGGCATCAAGCGGCAGATCTGCGCCGCCGCTTTTATCCCCCCTCCCCTCGCTGCTCGGACAACGGCGGCATGGAGGCTTGGATGGCTGCGGCAGGCCGGATTCGACAACGAGGCGCGATGCGCGAGGCGGCAGCGGCGCGGCCGCTTCGGTGATGGCGGGGCGGTGGGTTCGACGGCGATGGCGGCGGAGTAGCGGCCCGGCTTCAACAGGATGGCGACCGGAGCACAGGCGGAGGTCATCAACCGGATTAGCTCTTTCTCCCTCTTCGCCTTTTCTCTTCCTCTCCACCTTTTTGCGTCAATCTCTTCCCAGCCTCTAATACTCTGACAAGGTCCATACTACTCAAGGGAACAAGAGTTTCTGCAGAAAAAGGTTCATAGCCTACGTGGACAGAATCTTCTTACGTGGTAGACTAGAGTAACAGACAAGCTGGCCGACTGTGAGAGTCCTGAGAGGTGAAGTGATGAGCACATGACCGGATGGTATATGAACACAATTACATTATCCTTAAATGAATTTAAGTTGCACTCTATTTATATTACATATATATTCTATATATTTGAACAAGTGATGATGCACCATAATTTGTGTTTGTTTATATTTGTAGAAGTGCTTGCATGGATAAAGAAGAGAATATTGGACTCAAGTGAATTATAGATGATCAAGGAGGTTGATTGGGGACTAATATATGACTTTTCCAAGACTTCTCCAACTCCACCACGTTGTTTTTGGGCCTAGCGTCTAGCCCAACTCAAGTCCTGTTCGCGGGTTTGGTTCCTCCTGACAGCACCAACTTAAAACGGACATTGTTGTTGATCTAGAAGGTTTCTCAAGGCCCACGAGTACTTGTTGGAAATCTTATGGAGTCTACTTTCAGATGGATTTTGTTTCACGTCAAAATTCATCCTGACTCAACGGGAATCTTCAAAACAAGTCACGTACCTCATCCAGTCCAAGTCTGATTTGGGTCTTGGACCTTGTAATTGTGTCGTGGGCTTAGCCCAAGGGGGTGTGCTCCCTAGGGCAACCCTAGGACGTCCCTAACTTATATATACTCAGTAGCCGCCGCCGTTTAGGGTTGGGTTTTGCTTACATTATTCTGCCGTTGCAGTTTTCGCCGTTTAATCGGTTTGTGGAACCCTAGCTGTGAGCTTCATCTATATTTGCAATATATTGGGATTGTGTCTACCTTGTTCTTGTTTGTGTTCTTCGATTCGCATGCAAGGATTAGCCTTCTCGGCAAGGTCAACCGGGTTTTTGCACGGTTGATAACCAGAGGAGACGTGGTGCTGCGATTCCGGGGCTCAAGAGCGTGTTCGTTCAAGAAGCCGGATCGACGTGTGTTGTGACTCCGCCCAAATCGTTGTTTATCTTTACCTATCGGAAGATCAGGACCTAACATCCCTCATCAGTTGGTATCAAAGCTTCAAGTTGCCCGTTAGGTAATTCTTGTATCCATTAGTTTGAGTGTTTCCATATACCTATAACCAGAAAATTGCCACACAAAAATATTGTATCCATTACCCAACCAATTTGAGTCGTTGCATTGTTCTATTAGTTTTTGCTTTGTTGAATTTTAGATTACATCGTCGTGTCGAGTGCTGGTTTAGATCAAGTCTCTTTCTAGTTTTGAGTTTTGCATCTATCGTCAGTTTGAGCATAGCCGATCTCCGTGTACCACATGGATTCAGCTCAATTTGTGTCGTGTCGGTTATCGCTGGGAATTTCGAAAATAGAATCGGTTCGCCGCCAGGGTTCTGTTTTTTATAGTTTCTAGAATTTTTCGTCGGTCAGTATAGCAGTTACATCAATTTGCGTTAGGGTTTCCTTGATGATGCCGTACCTGTTTGCTGAGTCTTTGTTCTGTTTGGAGTGAGTCCGAAAGAGGAGGGATTTGATCGGCTTCTTTCTATCTGCTAGTTAGTTTCCTTCCTTTATACACAAGAAAGAAAGTCTCGGTTTTCTTTGGCCGAATTCCCCTCTCCCTCTCCTATTCGGCCTCCACTCACCTTGTAAAATTTTTATTTGGTGTCGGATTCAAGATCCGTTTGCAAAAACGAAACCGTCGTGTCGTGGGGATTCCCTTTTTGTGTTCAAATTTTTGTGTCAGTTTTACGTTTGAGTCCTTGTAATTTTTTATTTTTACATTTGAGTCCCTGCCATCTTGCATTTCAGTCCTTGGTCAATTTTTGTGAGAAAAAAATAAAAAAAAAGGCAGAAGGTGTAAAAAATAGAGATAAAAAAGCAAACGAAAAGAAAAAAAAGAGAAAAGAAAAGGAAAAGAAAAGGAAAAGAAAAAAAAGGAGAAAAGATAAAATTGAGGTTGTTCTTGAGCTTGGTTGCATCGAGTTGTTTGTAGTTCTCGCTGATGTCAGTTGCTTGCTTGAGCTAGGATTGAGTCTAGCCTAGGTCACCATATTGATTAGTACTTTGAACTATTATTCAACTTTGCATTTTCTGATTAGAATAATTGCTCTTCCTTGCTACTGTATTGTGCCTCCCAAGCTCCACATATATACTTCTGGTCAGCACCATTTTGATCCTTGCAATCGCCGCATTAAGTCCTTCAAGGTGTCACGAACCAGCCACCGGTTGTACCCTCCTTAAGCATTGTGGGTAAGACACTTGTAAGAACTTGGTATGGTGCTCCATTTTTGCTGAGTTGTTGAGAAGCACCACTACACCAGAGTAGTAGATTATTACGGATAACTTTCACCATTTGTTTGTTGTTGTTTTGGTGTTTCAATGGCAGGTGACGACAAGTAGACAACTCCCAAGGATTTTGCTCACTGTGTCAGTCAAGAGCAACTACAAACTGTTATAGAAAATGCTCATAAAGAGATGAAAGAGGCAGTCACAAGGGCCGTCCAA
>CM002479.1:11054982-11065741 GCA_000325765.3 Leersia perrieri
ATTATACAAGGTGAGATATCTCAATGTGCAACAGAATTATCCACTAATCATCTAATTTAGAGCAATCATTTGTGGAAACATATGCTGAAATTTCTTTGTTACAAGAAGATTTGATTGCTATTTCTTGTGACAAAGAAGAGTTGTGCAATGCTTCACTTATATCTATGTCACAACTATTGAATGAACATGTTATCAACATTATTGAACCACAGCGTGTTGATTTTGAACATGTTATTCACATTGCTAGTGATAATGAAGAGCTTAAAATGTTATCTTCTTTAAATACTTTGGGGTATATAGATTTCGATGATCTTAGTCCTCTCAACTGTTTGAAGAAGAAATTGTTTAATAGATTTGATCTGCCATGTCCTTCTCATATGGTTTTTCATATTGTTGGCAATTTTGATAAAAAGGGAGAGTATCTTATGCATCGAGTATATATTTGTTCCAATTTGAATAAACCTCCTTTTCATGATAAGATGTATTGTCTATAGGAGCGCATGTGTATAAGTAATTCTCTATATAGTTCCTTTAATTGTATAAATGAGTTACAGGTTGGTTTGCAAGAAGGGGAGTGTTGTGGTTTTTGGACTACGAAGATTCCAGGATCCAACAATATGGCTATCAAGAAATGTTCCGCACCAAAATAGTTTGATAAATAAAGATAAGTTCAATAGGTTCAATGACAAGATGAAACCAACGACGGTTTCCAATCAAGAAGGGGAGAATGATGAGGACATGACTGTATCGGATACGAACACGATTACATTATTCTTCAATGAATCCAAGGTGCACTCTATTTATATTAGATATACATTTTATATATTTGAACAAGTGATGTTGCACCATAATTTGTGTTTGTTTACATTTGCAGAAGTGCTTGGATGGCTAAAGAAGAGAATATTGGACTCAAGTGAATTTTGGATGATCAAGGAGGTTGATTGGGGACCAATATATGACTTTTCCAAGACTTCTCCAACTCCACCACGTTGTTTTTGTGCCTAGAGTCCAGCCCAACTCAAGTCCTATTCGCGGGTTTGGTTCCTCCTGACAGCACCAACTTAAAACGGACATTGCCGTTGATCTAGAAGATTTCTCGGGGCCCATGAGTACTTGTTGGAAATCTTATGGAGTCTACTTTCAGATGGATTTTGTTTCACGTCAAAATTCATCCTGAGTCAATGGGAATCTTCGAAACAAGTCACGTACCTCATCCAGTCCGAATCTGATTTGGGTCTAGGGCTTTGTAATTGTGTCGTGGGCTTAGCCCAACGGGGTGTGCGCCCTAGGGCAACCCTAGGACGTCCCTAACTTATATATACTCAGTAGCCGCCGCCATTTAGGGTTGGGTTTTGCTTAGATTATTCTGCCGATGCAGTTTTCGCCGTTTAGTCGGTTTGTGGAACCCCAATGATGAGCTTCATCTATATTAGCAATATATTCAGATTGCCTCTATCTTGTTCTTGCTTGTGTTCTTCGATTCGCATGCAGGGATTAGCCTTTTCGGCGAGGTCAACCGGGTTTTGGCACGGTTGATAACCAGAGGAGACGTGGTGCTGCGATTGCGGGGCTCAAGAGCATGTTCGTTCAGAAGCCGGATCGACGTGTGTTGCGACTCCTCCTAAATCGTTGTTTATCTTTATCTATCGGAAGATCGAGACCTCATCCCTCATCAGAGCTTCAGATTGCCCGTTAGGTAATTCTGTTATCCATTAGTTTGAGTGTTTTCATCTTCCCATAACCAGAAAATAGCCACAAAAAATATTGCATCCATAACCTAGCCATCATTGAGCCACTGCATTGTTCTATTAGTTTTTGCTTTGTTGAATTTTAGGTTGCATTGTCGTGTCGAGTGTTGGTTTAGATAGAGTCTCTTTCTAGTTTGAGTTGTGCATCTGTTCGTCACGGGTCCAGTTTTAGGCTCGGTTTGAGTCGTGTCGGTTGTCGCTCGAAACTTCGAAAACGGAATCAGTTCGTCACCAGCGTTCCGTTTTTCTCGTATTGGGAATTTTTCGTTGGTCAGTTTGTGAGTTCTAGTGGAATTTTGAGGTTGTTATTGAGCTTGGTTGCATCGAGTTGTCTAGGATTGAGTCTAGGCTAGGCCAGCATATTGATGAGGACATCACTCTATCCGATGCACACAATTTGGATATTCAAGGTCCAATCACTAGACCTCACGCGCGACAATTAAATTTAGAGGTGAGTTCGTTCCTATGTTCTTGTTTATATGATTTGGAGAATAGATTGCTACTTAATGATTGTATTATGATTAGGAATCATGGAGAGGTCATGGAGTCATTTGGAGGGATGCTTGGAGGTGTGGAGGATCATCAAGGACGCCCAAGTCAAGGTGGAGGCCCAAACCAATTCGACTTCGGCCAAGGTTCGGAGTCCAGGACCAGTATGCACTAAAACGGACGCCCCAGTCGCATACATGCTCGGATTGAGGAGTTCTTTATATGGTTGGAAAGCTAAGAAGATAACATTTCCAATGGTTCTGGTCCCACATCCAAATTCCTTCTGAGTCAACGGGAATCATCCGAACAAGTTGACGTCCAAAATCTGTTCCGGAGCTGTGTCTCCGTATTTGTGCCTTTTGGCCCATGTATCGTGTCCGAGTCCAATAGGGACGCGTCTAGGGGGTTTTGCGCGACCCTAACCTATATATATCAGTAGCCGTCGTCTAGGTTAGGGTTGGGTTTTTCTTAGATTACTTCTACCATTGCAGTTTTCGCCGTTTAGTCGATTTGTGGTACCCCAATTCGTGAGCTTAATCATTCATCTACAGTTTTGGTTGCTATCTTTCTCGTTCTTATTAGTGTTCTTCGATTCGCAAACAGGGATTAGCCTTCTCGGCGAGGCCATCTGTGTTTTGGCACGGGTGGTAACCAGAGGAGACGTGGTGCTGCGATTGCGGGGCTCCAGAAGCTGGATCGACGTGTGTTGTGACTCTGTCCAAATCGATTGCTTACTAGAACCTTTCGGAAGATTGGGAACCCTAGTCCACATCACATATTGACTAGTACTTTAAACTATTATTCAACTTTGCAATTTCTGATTAGAATAATTGTTTTTCCTTGCTACTATACATTATGCCTCCAAAAGCTCCACATATAAACTTCTGCTCAGCACCATTTTGATCCTTGCAATTGCCACATCACATCCTTCAAGGTGTCACGAACAAGCCATCGGTTGTACCGTCCTTATCATTGCTGGTAAGACACTTGTAAGAGCTTGGTAAGGTGCTCCATTTTTGCTGAGTTATTGAGAGGCACCACTACACCAGCATAGTAGATTATTAGGGATAACATTCACTGTTTGTTGCTGTTTTGCTGTTTTAATGACAGGTGATGACAAGGAGACGACTCTCAAGGATTTTGCTAACTGTGTCAGTCAAGAGTAACTACGAACTGTTATAGAAAATACTCATAAAGAGGTGACAGAGGCAGTCACAAGGGCCGTCCAAGAAGCTATCATTAAACTCGATCTCGGCAAACACATGGAGAGGTTGGACAAGAGGGTGTCTACGCTAACTGATCGGGTTGTTGCGTTGGAGACACGACAACCATCCAATGAAGGTATAGATGGCATTGAAAATAAGCAACACCAATAAGGTAACAATAATCACGTGCCCGATGATCCTTATTCTATGGTTAACTTTAAAATACCATCTTTGTCGGGTTATTATGATGCTGAGAAATACTTTGATTGGGAGATGACAGTAGAGAAAAAGTTCAGTAGTCGCCACCGTTTAGGGTGGGTTTTGCTTAGATTATTTTGCTGTTGCAGTTTTCGTCGTTTAATCGGTTTGTGGAACCCAAATTGTGAGATTCATTTATATTTGCAATATATTGGGATTGCGTCTATCTTGTTGTTGCTTGTGTTCTTCGATTCGCATGCAGGGATTAGCCTTCTCGGCGAGATCAACCGGGTTTTGGCACGGTTGATAACCAGAGGAGACGTGGTGCTGCGATTGCGGGGCTCAAGGGCGTGTTCGTTTAGAAGCCGGATCGACGTGTGTTGCGACTCCGCCCAAATCGTTGTTTATCTTTACCTATCGGAAGATCGGGACCTAACATCCCTCATCATTTGGTATCAGAGCTGGGCCCTTGTTAAGAAGGGGAGAATGATGAAGACATCCTCCACTATTAACCACCTGCAAAGACGCAACACACAATTGTCTAATACGGTTGTAACGTCTAGTACAGTTATAGTCGGGCGGCGACCGTGCGAGAATCTGAATAATCTTATCTTGCTTAGCTAGGGGGGAGGAAGTCACCTTAAAAGGGAGAGCCACCCTTTCCCTATCAGACTAGTCTTTTAGGGCGATTGGGCCTTTCCTCGAGTGGGTGCGCCGGAGTTGCGATGCTAAGATTGCGGGATTCGGGGAATCCGAATCAGTGTGTCGGACTTTAGGCGTATAGTGCTAAGATTGCGGAATTCGGGCTTTCGCCCAACCCCACGTAGAGTTCGGACTCATCGGTACCCAATAAACCAGCAACTGGTGAGCTCGTGATACACTGGCAAATGGGGACGACCCGGCCCCTCGTGGAGCGACAGGTAGGAGCAGCATTTGACATGATGCGATATGGTACCAAAGCGCAGGCGCAGGTCATCTTCTTTTGGGCGAACAGGAGCAGCTACTAGCACGCAGGTTTATGGCTCTCTGCCACCGCTGCTGTCGCTGCAGTCCCTGCCCGCATCAGCGCTCTCTCTCTCTCTCTGTGCTTTTTGGGGAGCTCGCAGGTCTCACATGCCCAAAAATCCAAGTGCTCTTTCAATGCTGCACTCAGTATACGCAGTTACTACTGCTCACCAAGCAAGCACCGATCGAGTAGTCCAATTTTACGTTCTAGGGGTGTTGTGACTTGTGGGCAGCCCGGGCAATCAACATATAAGCGTGAACTAAGATAGTAGTACTAGTAGGAGAGTACAGAGGGAGAGCCTCACAAAAAATGTTGAATTCAGGCCAAATGTTGGGATTCTTCTTTTTTATTTTACGCGTGAAGTAAGACAGTACTACTAGTAGGAGAGTAGAGAGGGAGAGCCTCACAAAAATTGTTGAATTCAGGCCAATGTTGGGCTTCTTTTTTTTTCCCTAAACCAAGACATAACTTAGTTCCGTTTTTATATTAATAAAAAAAGAATTGACCTAGTTTATAGAAAAATCGAACCCAAAAATCATATAATTGCGCGATTAATTAAGAAAAACCGGCTAAAACCTCCGCACAGAAGATGTGAAACGACAAGGCTTTCGCCAGCGCCTCTACACCCCATAAAAGTACCCTCCACATTAACGACCAAAGAACGTTCTAAGCCACCTCTCAAGCGATCAAGTCTCGACCCAACAAACAGCAAAGATGAGCTTGTGGCAATCCTCGAAGTGCCAACAACCGGTCACCAACACCTGTCGCAAGCCAGAGCGTCCACCCGCCCTCGAGGGTTCACCACGACCGGAACAGAATACAACCATAGAAGGGGGAAAACTAAAAGAAGGGAGAGTACCTGACTGACAATAGACGGCGGACCGCCATGGACGCCCTGCCCCATTCCTGCTCCAACCCAAAGCAAGCCACCGTCGAGCTGTCTCCACACCCTCACGCCACCACCCACGAGCCGCGGAGCACGCCGAGGTAGACCACTGCCTAGTGACCGGATGTGACGATGGAAACGACCGTGGGATGGCCAAATCTGAGCGGTCGGAGCCAGCGGATCCGGGCATGCCGGCCATAGAACTAGCCACACCGGCCACCCACGCGTCGGCGCCGTCCCACAGCACCGAGGCCTCGCAGTCAGCACCACCAAGCACCAAATGCCAGCGTTTCCGCCATCCGCCACCTCCCAAGCCTGACGCAAGCGGGCAACCGGTGGTCGCCGCGCACAGTAGCGGACAGCCATCGGACGCCGCCGGCCGCCGCCTCCTATGCCTGAGCCGCCGCCCGCACCATTCCACCGCACACAGCAGTGGGCCGCGCCAATTCCGCCGCACTCCAACGCCAGTGAACCGCCGCTGCACATGCCTTGCCGCCCGGAGTCCGGACTGTCGCTTGCCCGACACTAGCCGACCCACCGTCAGGACACCGACACCCTCCCCTGCCAGATCTGGTGGCACCACCAATGCCTGGGATGGGTTCCCTGCCCGCCGCGAGCTCAGGGTGGAGCAGCGCCCCGCTGCCGCCATCCTAAGGGGGACGATGCGGACCCATTATTTCCTCTTTTTTTTTTGGAATGCAGGAGTTTAGTTTTAGTTCTTACAAGAAATCCTTATAAAAAAATCATACAAAATCCATATGTTATTAAGGAACACTCTCATGTTTTATTCTCACGGTTATAATTCATGTTTTCGGGAGCTAAATTACAAGTTATCACCGGCCATAGTAGAAAAGAAAGGTCAATTAGAGGGATATGGATCCTCTGCAGTATTGTACATGCAATAGCAGTGAGTGGCTAATAGATGGTCCGGTTGCACCTGTCAGCCACTGGTACTGGATGTGTAGTAATGCATAAAATTCCCGTCGCATTTAGAGTGTTTGGTTTTAGGGATGAACCTTGATCGAGATGTTCTATCACCTCTTTTAATGTATTTATTTTATAGATGCGCAAGTAATGGAGTGGCCTCTTAGGAAACATATATCCAATCATGGGCGGAGAACAGCTTAATGTCCACAGCCATGGCTCAAATGCATTTCTGCCCTGCATATATTTACGCATTTGTTTTCTATCCCAGCCTAGAGCTCATGCCCATGCTGGACCTGGTTCCGCCACTTCTTCCAACACATTGGCTGGGTGGATCGGGAAAATCAGGTTGGATATGGAGCCTTCTTTTCAGTAATACTGAGCAACTAGATAACCGCGTGTTGCTGCGGTACATCTGTATGATATAGATTAAAAAAATCTATTCGACACTTATGAAAGAGAAACGTGAATAAAGTAAGCAAGCGAAATATATAAGGCATTATGATACTCTGGGTGATAGTTTAAATTACAGGCAATTTTATATGAGTGAACAGAACATAATAATAGCATACATGATGTACCGCTTTGGAAGAGTTGAACATATAAAATCACATGAAGGAGTCTTTAAAATGTAGGAGCTTATTCAGGCACAATGGAGCAATAGATTAAAAGCTGAAGGAAAAGGCATTTGTTACCAATTGGCAAATTTCAATGGTTACATATTATGTACTTTCCCCAAATCTATTGCAGGGTAGGTATCGCCGAAAGTCGGCCCATACTTTATGTACCACAGATGGAAGTCTGAAGATTATGAGCACATGGTCATCTACAAACAACAAATATGAGTCACTGAAGATGCATACAAATTCAGGAGAATGCTACAGATTTACTGACATGGAGGTTCCTCCCATGTGTGCAAAATGAGATGTATGAATAGTTGATTGATTCTATCATTTACAACACACTACTATGAAGCAAGATAAACATCATTCTTAACCAATATAAACTCTTGTGGTGAATATATAAATAGTAGCTTAATTTAAGAAATTCAATGAAAAAGGGACACCCGAGAGCTACAGGTAGCACTTACATTTATCATTATATAAAGAATTTTGCACATACAGTAACTGGTGAAGACCTTGAAGGATCCGTACACAATTCTTTATGAAACCACCGTTAAATATTTTGGTATGGATGAATCAAAAAATTGCCCACGAAATCATGGCAGCCTGAAACACCGCTCTAATATCGTAACTTTTCAAGGCAGTAATTTTGCACCTCATTGTTTAACGTGAAGGCACATATACATTGTGTACAAAATGAGATGCATATGAAATGTCTGATTCATCACTGAAACTGAAACCTTGTTCCCAAAAAAGGAGTTACCTGCGGCAAGTCTAATACTCTAATTTACTACACTACTGTAGTTATGTATGTGCAAACAAAGAAAACTAATCAGTCCGCACACATACCGAAGAAATTGTAGTGTGCGGTTAATCGACGCACTGCCCGCTGCACCTGCTAGCACAAATCTTGCTCGGTGAGAGGTAAAAACAGAAGAACAGGATGGAATACTAGAACCCGTTAAAATTAATTTGACTGCTCAATCCACATCAATCAATATTAAGGATTTAGGACCAAACCTACACCAGGAACAATGGGTATCGACATGAAATGGAGTGGCGCTTCTTCGTTGGCTGTGAGATGGATCCAGAACATTCGTGTTTGGAGGAAGAGCAGCACTAACCTTGGCAGCTGAAGACATGTGTATACGAAGAAGATGAGAAGCGGATGAGAGGAATTAAGTAATGCAAGCGACGGTTATTGGAATATGAAGTGGCGGCTTCCGTTCATCGCAAAAGCCTAATAAGGCGAACAGAGAGGGATTGCGAGGTGTGGCCGACCGAAGTAGAGGAAGGCGAAGGGGCAGCCAGAGAGGGCGTGCGGGAGGGGAGCGGTCTCCAGGGTGGGGAGAGGTCGCCAGATGGCCACCAGAGCAGACGGGTCGCCGGACAGCTGGTCAGCTGCCACGAGGAGTTGCGGCGGGCAGCGATACGTCGGCGTTTCATTTCATCGGGAGAAAATACAAAACGGCGGAAGGGGAAGGGTTGAGGAGCCACCGTGTGGAAGGAGCAGGACAGGATGGGCTGGGGCCTCAAGCAGTAACTGATGGGCTTGGAATGGATTGAATCACCACACGTGACATGTGTCAGCAGATCGGCAGCCGAATGTGTTGATCGGACGGATGAGATTATGCGATGACGTGGCCTCCTAAAAACTCAGCTTTTTAGGTGAAAAATATATAGGAAGAGGGGATTAGAGTCTGAATTGAAAATAATAAAAAAAACTAAAATGTTATTTGCAGCAGCAGCAGTAGTACTAGTATGATAGTAGTGCGATTTCTGTGAGCACGAGAGTTGTACATGCAATGTAAGAGGTGGCCCAACAATCCAACATAGGGTCTGTGTAGATCCTAAAATTTTTTAGCCAAAAATTTCACATCAAATATTTAAACGTATACATAGAGGATTAAATGTGGACGAAAAAATCAATTACACAGTTTGCATGT
Organism: Leersia perrieri; assembly: GCA_000325765.3. NCBI lineage: Eukaryota > Viridiplantae > Streptophyta > Magnoliopsida > Poales > Poaceae > Leersia > Leersia perrieri. Next base: position 11,064,008 of record CM002479.1, read on the forward strand.
AAATTGAGAGACGAATCTTTTAATCCTAATTACGCCATGATTTGACAATATGTGCTAAAATAAACATTTGTTAATGATAAATTAATTAGGCTTAATAAATCTGTCATCTAGTTTACAAGCAGAATCTGTAATTTATTTTGTTATTAGTCTATGTTTAATATTTTAAATGTGTGTCTATATCTGTAAAAAAATTATTAGACGGGCAACTAAACACTTCAATATAGGCCCTATTTGGATAGAGGTTAGAGTTACTATGTAGCTTCAATTAGCATCTCTTGAAGGTGCTAGTTTTTTTTGGTGGGTTACATACAACTAAACCCAATCTAACTCTACATATTTAGATACTTTAAGGTTATTTAAGCACCAAATAGCTTAAGCTATAACTCTAAGAGCAAGTTTAATAGCTGGCTGTAAACTGGCTAAATGTTTAGGTGGAGGAGAGAGAAGAGGAGAGAGAGGAGAAGCGGACTGTAAACTAACAGCCCGCTTAGAAAAAAAACCAAAAAACTTTATGAGAGATATATGGGCCATGTATCAATAATAAAGAAAAAAATATATATATATGGCTATAAAAAATCTTACAGCCAACAAACCAGTTGCACTCCTGTAGCACTCAACTATTTAACCTTAGTTATTAGCCTTGCTGTGACCCAACTATTCAAACAGTACATAGTTGCACTCCTGTTGCTAGACAGCTAGGTTACTGTCAGTCGGCCGATGCAGTCTACTCTCTACTGGACGGAGTAGACGGACCGAAAGAAAGAGAAAAAAATGACCTCCAGAAAAAAAAAAGTGGGAAGCTCTGCTGCTACTGCCACTGCCACTGTTAGCTGGGGACGCACCTTTCCCGGGCCCACCAGCGGCGCTGCACCTGCTGCCTTCCTGGGCCCCACGCTGAAGCCACGCCTGACTCCTTGGGCCCACCACCGTCCTCGGCCGCTCGGGGACGGGGACCGATCGCCGCGCAGCAAAAGTGTGCTGGTGCCGTGTGGTATTTGATTCACGACCGGGTCTCCGTGCCACGTGGCAGAGCTGGGACGTGACGCGTGTACAGCCGTGCCTGACGTGGTGATGCTTGGGTGACGTGGCATGGTCGCATGGATCCCTGTAGGATGAGTTGGCTTATGTGGGTGACAACTAAAGATGGCAATGGATCTATCTTTACTGGATATGATTACTCCAAACCCACATTATATATAAAATAAAAACATATTCACTAGAATATCCAATTTAATTAGTGGGCCTCCAAATCTATATCTACATTTGTAAAATGTACCGATGTTTAACCCACGTCCAATTATCACGTGTAAGATCAATAAAAAACATTGAACAGTATGTAACCCACGACCAATTATCACAATAGTAGAGAATGGGGCAAATATCCAAAACTTTAGTCTCGGACCAAATTGTGCCCGGAAGACTAAATATATTTTTAGTCCCAGTTATAAAGAGCATATTAGTCCCAGTTCAAAAACATATGAAACCCTTATTATTTTTTAAGTCCCAGTTATAATAACCAACCGGGACTAATGATCTCCTCAGCCTTATCATTTATCCCGTCCCCTCCTTCTCCCCTCCTACTGTCTTATCCTCTCATTTTTTCTAAGTCTAAGGCTCTAAGCTCTCTCCTATCTTCTCTTTGCAGGGCGTGCGTGGGAGGTGTCGGGGCCGCGGTGGCCGGGCGGCGCACACGGCGGCGGGGTGGATCTGCGGTGGTGGCGGCCTGGGAGCGGA
>CM002479.1:11065841-11146115 GCA_000325765.3 Leersia perrieri
GCGGCGGTGCCCGCCCGCGCGGCAGAGGGGAGGCGGCCGGCGGCGGAAGGATTTTTTTAAAAATTTTGTGAATGATTGTGGTGAATGTTCATTATTTTTTGTTGATTTGGGGATGATTTGTGAATGAAATGGGGATGAATTTGTATATATTTTTTTATTTAGAGTGATTTGTGGATTGTGGACCGGCATTATTATGAGTAATTTTGTTGGGTAGTTTTTGAAGATTTACAGAAAATAATAATGTAAAAATAGAAAAAAAATAACTGTGATGGGGATGGGATGGGGACGGGGTGCCTGTTTTTCCTACGTTTTAGTCCCGGTTTGTAACACCAACTGGGACTAAAGGTGTGCTTTTAATTCCGGTTTTTTAACTCGGGACTAAAGGGGGTCCTCTTCAGTCTCAGGAACTTAGTCTCGGTAAAAAACCGGGACTAATGGGGGTTCCCAACCGGGATAGAAGCCTCTTTCTCTCTTCTAGTGTCACCACAAGACCAATAAAGAAGATATGACTTAACAAATTTAACGTAAAGCATAAGCACAACTAGAAACTTCACCACATAACCAAATACTCATAAAATTTAGTGCTTCCTATGTACTAACAGTGCAATCATGGTAATGTTAGGATTGAGTTAGGGTTTTCTCTTTTATATAAAACTTAGTGCTTCCTTAGTACTAACAGTGCAATCATGGTCAAGCTGTGGAATATGTTATTTTCATGGAATACGACTACCACCGTTTAGATCGGTAGAGACTGGAGACTAACTAATCACAAGAGGAAATTGGAGGGATTTTGCACTGAAATTTCTTCGGTTCGCTGTTTGGAATTTAAGACGCGTTGGGGGGTTTATGTTCCTTTCTTACACGCACGTCCACTGCAGTATGATATTCGAAGAAAACGAATCGATCCAATCTTGAAACCTTTTCGAAATTTCCATGTGCATGAGCATGTTCACGCTCGCATGACTAAAACTTATGCACAAACAGTCGATGTTGGAGCTCATGTCAAGGTTGTTGCTAATACCTCTTTCAGAACGGTCGTGTTCGGCCAGTGCCTCTCAACGAGCCAGTAGAACACGTGTTCTGCTAGTGCCTCTGAACAACCGTTTTAAGAGGCTAAACATGTTTTAGCAACAATTAATGGCTCTGCTAGTACTGCCTCTGAAAAACCGTTGTTGCTAAAACATGTGTTCATAACGAGATTGTTCAGTTTGTCGATATTTGTAACCCTACCAAATCAGACATTAACAAACATTGATAGGGTATGAAACTGAATATACTTTTAGCATTACAACTTTACCCAAAATTGGTGTTCTCGAAAGTTTCCCGTCAAAAAACACTATCAATTTTTAGTAAACCAAAATTTGGTATTGTCAAAATGTAGCAAAAGTTGACATGCATTACATAGGCTTAGTTTTAAATGGCTACTACAAAGTAGACAAGCCAAAATCAACACCACAATAAATTCACAGATTAGCCTGTAAAATTATAAATATGGCTTGAAGCCTGGAACTGAGCTTAATGTTTAGTATCTCCTTTTTTCCATTAGCCTTATTAGATGTTTTAACTATAGTCATCATCTAAATATAAAGGAAAGATGTTTTAACTGGTCCTCAGAAGAAAACAGAGAACATGTTATGAGTTTAAGTTATCAGTTACAGTTTATTGTTTGATTCATAAATAAACTAGAGCCCGAGCGAAACACATCACCACCTAATATCTTCGAACTCTATCGCACTAGCAACGTTTCTTACACGTCAGGCCGACGAGCCCGAATGGGCTGGGCTGGTAGCTGGATTGTGACTTGGAGTGACAAAAGATTGGCATCTCCAATGCTATTCCTAAACTTGGTCTAAAAATGTAGCATTTGGCCGTATTCCATATTATCGCATCACACAAGCACAGTAGTACGACAAATATATGCAAATCAGGAAAGTGATCGTGTCAAACTGTCAATAGATTTGGTACGTGTCTGGTAGTGAGATTATTGATGCTTGCTGGGGAGCTAGAGGCTGAGATTTCCATGCTACAATATCCTGTGCCCGGTTGTACACTTGTACTACCTTTTGGATCAGGATATTAATCTAGTATTTTTTTTGTTGGTTGTTTTTTCCGTGCAAACCACAGCATTGTGGGCACAACTAAGTCGGAAGATAACTTGTTTAGTTAAGCCTTGGGCCGGCCTTGATGGCCTTAGAACCAAAGTTTGGAGAGATGGGCCGTCACTTAAAGCGTTTCCATTTCATTTAATTGTCTGTAAAGTCGGGGGGCAAAACGAATTCTCAACACGGCTTACGCACGCATTTTCATCATCCAGCACGTATATTATAAGAGCTTCCAATCAGCTTAAAGTTTATATCTAATTATAACATACAATAATTGACACGAGGGCATTTGGTCTAGTGGTATGATTCTCGCTTAGGGTGCGAGAGGTCCCGAGTTCAATTCTCGGAATGCCCCCGTTTTTTTCTTCCAAACGATTCATCATGTACAGTTTGGATTGAATTGTTTTTGGCCCCAAGATATAAGAGACGGCTATGATTTTTTTTTTCTATAAAAAAAAAAGTTGGGGTCGGCAATGCTTGTGTTCAGATCAATGTCGTAGCAAAATCATGATCCAATTTGACGTCACATATTATTGTTATCCCCTCATGAGATCAAGGTAAATGAACACATAAATCAGATGAGTCGAGCATCGCTGTACTTTTGAAGAAGCCTTGACACGAGATATATACAGGTTACGTGCCGTCTGCACGTAATTAATAAGCCCATACTGCAGGCAATTGGGATCGATGGGAATGTGAGCATATATATAGCGGTTGGAAAAAGTGGGTGTATATGAACAAAATCAGTGAGAGGATATTCCTTTTAAGTTTCTCATAATTTTTTAATTAAAAGAAAATTGCAAATAAACATGTAGCTACATAGTTTACTGCATGCTTGCCCAGTATCTGGTCCAAAACCGGTGTTAATTACATACACGTCCCCTCTCACATCTCGGTAGAAATATGGTCGCCGCCGCACTGTAATCCTGCTAGTACTTCTGCTCCGATCCTCACTGCTGCTGTGCTGCATGCTCAGCTCCACTGCAATCACTATAATCGATCTGTGTCGTCGCCACCGCTACCACTGTCAGGTTGCCCCTTGAACTGCAGCACCACAGCAAAATTCGTTTCAAGCATCCCATATAACATCATGGTTTATAAAAGGATGTTCTTTTCAACCAATGCAATGCATGAGGAGTACTTTGTACTACTGCTCCATCCATCATCCATCAATAGTAACGTAGGAGCGGTTTTAACCTAGGAAACGTGAAGAGAGAGCACATGTCTAGCTATAAAATAGACTTTCATATGGTTAACGAACAGTATTGGATGGAAAGCAAACGGTGATTGAAAAAAAGAAAATAAAATGCATACAGAACGGTAGAATCAATCGCTGGTAGTAGTAACGAACTAACGAGACAACAGTACAACACATACCAACGACGACAACAGCGCAGCACACCTGGAAACGGGAAGGAGGCACGTCAAAAGGCACCCGAATTAATTCCACGACCGTTTCTAGTCGCTGCCACCTCGGTTAACCCAAACGAAACGAAACATCCCAACTTTTCCACTAACCTCCATCACACCCCCACTGACACACTGTCCCCACAACCTACTGGCCCCACCCGTCAGCGACACACTCTCGCAGCCCCACCGTAGCACGCGCGCCGACATCCGCCACGTGCTCCTCCTCGCCTCGCCTCGCCTCCCCCGATAATTTCGCTAACCCCACCCCACCAGCTGTCCCACGACGTGGACCGCACACCCACCGCCGTGTGCGCCTAGCATTTTTCCCCTTTTCCTCTTCCTCCTCCGCGAACTTGCCCCAAAACCCCACTCCATTGGCTTCGTGGCCGCCGCGCCGGAGCACGGTTGCTGTTGCAGTTGAGGATGGCGGAGGAGAGGAGGCCGGAGGGCGGGGAGGGGGGAAAGGTGGACGCGAGGAAGGACGGGGTGGCGAGGGAGGTGATACGGATGGAGAGGGAGGCGGTGATTCCGGTGCTCAAGCCCAAGCTCGTCATGAAGCTCGCTTACCTCATCGGTAACCGACCACCGTTCTCACGAACTCTTTCGCTTTTGATTGATTGATTGATCAAGTGGTGGTTCAGTTCAGTGCTCCGTGGTTTGATTTCTGTTGGAGTAGATGTTATGTCATCTGTGGGTGTATGAATTTGGATTGCTAGCAGAGGATACTTTTGGGAGTAGTGCGATGGCTTGGTTTGGTTTACAGGTGTATGCGATTGGTGTGCCTGCCGCAATTTGATGGCTGCAGAATTGTGTGCCCGGTTTGCAGGACGTTGGCGTGATATGCTGACTGAAATTTGTGCATATGTTTCATTAGTATACGGGTAATCATGTGATTCTGATAATAACGCTGGTGTGGATGTGTGATGGACTCGTAGCAATGGACCATTTATTATGTGTGATAATAATCTTGTTATATCGATAATGATGCGAGTTTTTTCTTCTTCTTTGTTATGTGTTTACCAAATATATGGAAAGAAATTTCATACAAAAATGCTTTCGATATTCAATTAATTTTATGCAATTTATGTTCAGAGCATGATGTGGATCGTGCTGAGTTCTTAAAGCTATGCAAGAAGATCGAGTATACCATCCGAGCTTGGTATCTCCTCCAGTTCGAGGATTTAATGGTACACCTCTTTTTTTTCCCCAATTTTGTTTCGGTCCTTTAGGATCCCTTTGATAGTTCAAATTTCTTTTAGGCTTTTAGGCTAACTACAACTCTTTGATGCAGCAACTATAATTCCTGTTTAATCATGTGTCTATTGGATCCAGCAACTGTATTGTTTGATCATGTTTCTTTCATGCAGCAATTGTATTCTCTGTTTGATCCTGTTTCTGGTGAAAAGAGGCTGGAGCAGCAGAACCTGACACCAGAAGAGATTGAAACTCTGGAATTCAATTTCATGACATATCTTTTCCAGGTTGGTCCACAAAATATGCATGTATATTATATAAAAATGGTTTATGGGCTGCTCCTGGCATGAAGCTCATGGCCATACTTCATTTTTCTTTTTCGTGTAATCAGATCCTTTTTTGGCATAGGAACTTTGGAAAGATGTGATGCACCCAAATTACGTAAATAATTTTCATCAAGTTTCACAATTGAACTGGACAAGATTTATTTGATTTTCTTCCTGTGCTGAGTTAGGGGCATAGTGGGTTAATTTAACTGGTTCAACTTTACGCATTTCATTATTTCAGAAAAATAGCGTGCTGTTTTACTGAGAATATTTCTGCTACAATTTGCACATAGGAAATATCTTTATGCTTATTTGATGATACAAGACTCCCAATTGACATTATTGTAATGAAGCTCTTACATCTAATTGTTTTATCATGTGTAACTTGTAACAGTTTGGTCTTTGTTTTAATCAGGTTATGGAAAAGAGCAACTTCAAGTTGTTATCTGATGAAGAGTATGATGTTGCACAATCTGGAAAATATCTTCTGAACCTTCCCATAAAAGTTGATGAGTCTAAGGTCTGGAACCATGACCTGTCACATAAGCACCACAATATTTCATGTTCGGATGACTGAATTTCTTTCATTTAATTGTAGCTAGACAGTAAGCTGTTGACAACATACTTTAAAGAGCATCCACATGAAAATCTGCCTTCATTTGCTAACAAGGTAATCTTCATTTCAGTAACAGTTTTTTTCTTTGTCATTCTTTCTCTTGCTGTTTATATGTCCAATCTGAGGAAATTGTTATTAGAAGCACTCCAGACTGTTTGGTGGTTCTGATGACTTTATATCCTTTATTATACTTGTCTGCCCAGTGAGGATATCAACTCATTTTCTTCTGCTAATGCTTTTGCTATTTTATTTTACACTGGCCACATTTTTGTAGTATGTTATCTTTCGTCGTGGCATTGGAATTGACCGAACAACTGATTACTTTATCATGGAGAAACTGGATGTGATCATATCCCGAGCTTGGAGCTCATTGCTCAGAGTTATGAGGTATCCGACATTTTGAACAGAAACTTTTAACTACTGGAAAACAAGATTATTGTGGTGCTTAGTATTGATAGATCTTACTCTGTTGCAGGATTGATAGATTGTTCTCAAAGAAACCACAGGTGAAGTCCAAGAAAGACACAAAGAAGACTGATGAAACTAATGAAGACATAGAAGAACCAGAACTATTTGTTGAGCGTGTTCGGCTAGAAAAAATTGAGCTAAGGTTGCTAATTGGCTTTCTCAATGAATTTTGGACTATAATGGAACCTACTCTAAGATGCATTATCTTTTCTGGTGATGCAGCATGAGAAATCTGATGAGCAAGATGACGATACAAGAACCTACATTTGATAGGATGATTGTGGTGTACAGGTAGCTTTGAGGTTTTGATATTTTGTTTACCCAGTATCCACATTCATGAAGGATTATGAAATTTGGAGTGTTCATTTAGTGAAATCGGTTCATTCTGATGCAGGAGGGCTGGTACTAAGACTAAGCCTGACCGAGGAATATTTGTAAAGCATTTCAAGAATATCCCGATGGCTGACATGGAAATTGTTCTGGTAAGATAAATCACTAGAAGCGAGATTAAATGTGTAGCTTCTTTAGCATCTTTTAGTTACATCTCTGAATGTTAGCAAGGACCTGAAATTGATACTTATATTGTAGCCAGAGAAGAAGAACCCTACTTTAACACCAATGGATTGGGTCAAGTTTCTTATTTCTGCTGTTATTGGTCTGGTATGTTTCCAATCTTTTGGCTATCCTGCACGCAGCTCTAGCAATATTTTACTATATCAATCCCTTACTCTTTCAGGTCACTTTATTTGGTTCACTTGAAATGCCAAAGGCTGATATATGGGTTGTCATAGCAATCTTGTCTGGTGTAATTGGATATTGTGCTAAGATCTACTTCACGTAAGTACTCAGGTTTTGTATATTATATGCCATTTGATCAACATAGTCCTATATGGGGAAGGAAATTTTCCTAGGGTAGATTTAGTGCAACCTATCATGGCTAGATTTGTCTTTTGTGATACAGGTTTCAGCAAAATATGACAATATACCAGAATCTGATCACAAAATCAATGTATGACAAACAACTTGATAGCGGGAAAGGAACACTACTTCACTTGTGTGATGATGTGATACAGCAAGAGGTATGAAACAAATGAAAACCTCTTTTGCACCATCAGTTGTATATATATATCAAAGTTATCCTCAGCACTGATACTCCATCTTCTTTCATGAAGGTTAAAGAAGTTATAATTTCTTACTACATCTTAATGGAGCAGGGGAAGGCAACTGAACAAGTAAGCATGGCTAACCAGTATTATGCCATATCTCTTCTTATCCCCTTGCTGTATCTCTTTGTACACACTGATCCATATATTCTTAAAACCATTCTGTCTGTTTGGTAGCATCACTGTTGCATCAGTTCCTTGATTAATTCTTCTTTGTTTTTCCATTGATTTGTTAGAACATTTGTACCCAGCTGTTGTTATCCTGTAGTACAGCTGACAACTCTTATTTTTTCTTGTGTATTCTCTGCTATATGTTGTTATGAGCATGGTAACTTTAACATTGATTTATGTTTGGGAATTATTGCGAGATATGTATATATGGATTGTTTTAAGGAATAGAAATTGGGCTTATGACAAATAAATACAAAACATATACTCCCTCAATTTCATAATGTAAGAGTTTTGACCTTTTACTTGTAACGTTTGACCATTCATCTTATTCATAAAATATGGAAGTATCATTTATTTTGTTTGTGACTTACTTTATTACCAAAAGTACTTTAAGCACGACTTATCCTTTTTTGTATTTGCACTAAATTTTTGAATAAGACGAATAGTCAAACGTTGCAAACAAAAAGTTAAAACTCTTACATTATGAAATAGAGGTAGTACTTTTTTATCTCATGCACGGACAACCAACATGAACCTGGAAGCCTTACAATATTTTATTCATGCCTTACAGGATCTTGATTTGCGTTGTGAAGAGCTAATTAAAGAAGAGTTCGGTGCAGAATGCAATTTTGATGTTCGTGATGCTGTAAAGAAATTGGAGAGACTTGGTATTGTTCATCGGGTAAATATCTTAATCAATCGATTCTAGTCTAACAGATTATACTATCTTTACTGAGGGCCTCTACATATTGAAATCTTCAGTTTTTGAGAACTTGTACCAGACTATCAGTTCCAGCTGGTGAACTGGAGCTGGAACTATGAGCATCATCAGTTGGCAGAAATTCCCTAACTCCCTTGATTGTGAACTGAAAATATGTGAAATTCTATAACACTAAGATTTCTTAATCTGGATGATCTCTGAGGTTATAACTTGGGAACTAGTTTTTATTGCAGTATAATAATAAAAGATTATCAAAAATACGAGAGTGATATGTTGTTAATTATTTCTGCAAGTCTTTGAGCAGCATGTGCATTTTGTTTTAAAAGAATGGTCAACTATAAAGAGGTTATACATGGGATGGGCATGGTGACAATCGTAATAAATATAGCAGATCGTTAGCTTTTTGCTGATTGTGAAAGTGTCTTCAGACTGAATTTCCGTAAGCTTTGTTAAGGACATTGGAGTCTTGCATATAACGTAATGCTTTGGAGAGTGCTTGTCATATTGTTGTCTTTGCTTGTATTGCTGCCAAGTTTCTGGATCCTGGAAATTGGATTGTAAATTTGGAATTGTAGTTCCAGATGCATCCTCTGATATATCTAAATGAGTACCAACATGATTCATTCCAAGGTATCTTTTTGTGTGCTTATAAGGAAATTTTCGCTGCTCAGGACTCGATTGGAAGGATCATGTGTGTTTCGTTGAAGCGTGCAAATGAGATATTAGGAAACACTACTGAAGAATTGGTGATGCGAGCCCAACAGAGCCCAACTGCTTAAGTTTCATGTTGGACCGGGATGTACTTCTCATGTTTGTGTAAATTATGCTGCCATGGCGCACTTGTTCATCCTGAAGCAGTCCCACATGTTTTGTTGGCAAATGTACTATATGTGTTCTGTACTGTAGTTAGGTTTTTATTTCTTATCGGTGAGTTTTAATGCGTAACTGTGTAATTGCTTCAGTTTAAAATGGGTCGGGTGAATTTGTACATAACAAAAATGTGTAAAACAACTGTACAAAACCCTCTTATCTGCCTTGTTCTTTTTGCTGGCAGATTTATAATGCACCGTTGCTTGCATGAATGTGTTATTCAGGAGTAATATTAAGAATTGTATCGATGTATCTGATATTAAGAAAACTAAAAATCTTATTGATGCAACAATTGGCATGAACATCATTTTGTAACAGGTCATGTGCAATGGTTTAGGTTTTTTTATTATTATCAGTAATTGACTCAGCTAGAGGGGCCAGAACAAAGGTGAAACTTGAGGAAGTTTTAGGGAAGAGTGTCCAGAGACTATTGATGCCTCTTAGTTTCGTAGGAAATCGATAGTTTTCTGGCTAATTTCCGTTCAGCTCATTCCTGTGGTAACTGATAACATGCCATGCGAATGTTTAATAAAAGCTAGCATTTCGTGTGTTCCTTGTCTTGTAGGATTAGAAATTTAGAATTAAAGATAAGTCGAATAAAAAAAGAATAACAGATAAGCAGTGACACCAAGGAATCCTTCACTGTGAAAGAATGTCTATAGTCGGATGATCAAATTCACCATCTCAATCCCACCGAGTAGTGGAGGATTCGAAACTGGAAAACTAATCTCTACTATCAACTCGGTTTAATTTTCATCCCTATTTAAAACTAGATAAAATCACCACTCAAAATTCTGGAACTCCAGCAAAACTTGTTACCTCGTCCCTAGCTGACAGTTGTTTTCGCCCATGTATGGTTACGAGGCTACACATGTTACTACTACATCGACGTAGAACGGATATATAGGGCAAATTTGGTTTGAGACCTTTGTTGGCCTTACTAATTTTTGGTAATGCCAAATTTTGGCACTGTCAAATTTTGGTAAGGTCAAGTTGTATTTGGTTTGAGGCCAAAATATAACTTGTCTAATTTTGTGAGAGTGTAATTTGTCTTTTAGCTAGAATGTTATGCCAAAGTTTGGCTCAAATCCAAATGGTTGTGGGTACTATTTAAGTGGCCAAAATTTTGGTAATTTTGGCAAGCCAAATTTTGTCCTCAAACCAAACCTGCCCATAGAAAACAAACGCTAGGCCCATATAACGATTGGTCAATTGAAGAAGGCCCATTGTGGCACGCTAAATATAGGTCAACAAAACCACTTAAAAACAGGGTGGATTGAATGGCGGATTATAGAGTTGAGGAATCAGTCTTAACTAATCGCCATAATTGCATAAACATAAACTTTTATTTTTATACTCCACCCATAACCCAAAGCCCACACACCTAGCACTATCAGACCGATATTATTCGTGTCAGACTCCTCTATCAGTCTATCTCATAGCCACGTTGTAGGAGCTCCACATGACTTCTATGGCCCGCACCGTCGTGTCGGAAGAAATGGGCCAAATCAGGTTGAAATCTCAAAACAATAATAACAATTATGATGGTTTATACAATTTTGCCTAATCAATAGTACCCTCTCTGTTTTATTAGTGTAAGACATTTTAACTTTTTCTTTTATAACGTTTGATCATTCGTCTTAATTTTCAAAAATTATGAAAGCATCTTTATTTCGTTTCTGACGTACTTTGCCAAAAGTAATTTAAGCATGACTTATTATTTTTAATATTTGCACACAATTTTTAATAAGACGAATGGTCAAACCTTAAAAGTAAAAAGTCAAAACATCCTACATAGGTAATAGTTTTTTTTAACACAACACAAACACATACACCCTTCTGATCACGCGCCCACTAACACCCTTACTGAGGCACATGGGAATTAAATCTACTCAAGAGTTGAGAGACTCGTTTTTCGAAAAGTTCTGAGTTGTGCAATTACTTGAAACATACCTTAAATATTTGGGAACAAGCACTTTGTAGGAAAAATCAATCAATACCTTACAATTACAATGTATATACCATTGCACACTAAACGTTGAAATGCTGGACATATTTTTCATATCATCTACCCATGACATGATGCCAAGTTGTCTTCATGTCATGTGGTCTAGATAAGGCCACGTATTCTGGTTAAAATGCATCACTACGTGGTGCTGGTGGCCGTGGCAACTGGCAAGTGTCTGTCTACCTATGGTTGCTCTACATGCATTTGAGGGAGAGGATAACTAAATAGCAGGAAAACACGTAGAGGGAAGAAAACAAGAAATCCAAGCAATGGCAGTAATCCCCACAGTCCAGCAATCACCTCTCTTTGCAATCCAACCCCTCCAGAGCAAAAGATTCCAGAGCAATGCTGTCATCTCAGCAAGAGCAAGAACTGTTAGAGTTATGGCAGCAAAGCTACCGGCAGGAGTAAGTGGAGAGAGATCGATGTATAGTTTCATAAGTGCATTCCTTTATTTCATCCAGATGTGTGTGTGTGATTCATTTCTGCTGCCTCTGGTTTTTGCCAGGTTATGGTGCCAAGGGAGCAGCCCAAGCTCAGTGAGCCATTCCTAGGGTTCACCAAGACTGCAGAGATTTGGAACTCCAGGGCCTGCATGATTGGCCTCATTGGGGTCTTCATTGTGGAGCTGGTATGAAATCCTTACCAACTCTCCAAGAACATGTTGAGATAATTTGACTGCTTAATTGTGTGAGGATGAATTGGAGAGGCTCTAAATTTCAGGTGCTGAGCAAAGGTATTCTTCAGACAATTGGTGTGGAAGTGGGGAAAGGACTCGACCTTCCACTGTAGTTCTCCATGGTATTGTGGTTGATGTTCAGAGACTAGAAAGATATGTTCTTCAGAAACATTGGATGTATCTACTAGTACACTGTGCATTTAATATATACAGAGTCCCTCTTATTCTATTATTATTAACATGTTCCTAATGATGGAGAATTTTGTTATAGATCAAACAGCTAAAACTGCTCAGGGTCATGCATGTTTGATATGATTAACAATGTTCCGGTGCTGCGGTTTCTTTGAGAAATTGTGTACCCTTTTTTTTAGATAATGAGAAATTGTGTACCTAAAAATTCTTTAGAGGTCTTTCGACAACTGAATTTCTGATGTTCTTGTGTAACTCCAAAGAACAATAGGCATGAATTACTCTGATGTCGCTGCCCGATATCTGCAATAAAACCTCGTACTGTAAAGATTGTCCTCAAGAAATTAACATTGTGCAGAAATGACAGTAGTACAGTACTCAGTACTGACCTTGAAATTGTTGTCGGCGCCGGTGGAGGGAAATGCCAATCATCAGTTCGCCTAGTAGGCAAGCATTAAGAATTCGTATCTACAAACTTAGCTCAATTTATAATCACAGCATAGGAAATGAGATTGCTATGCATGCACCACTGAGAGCTCCTACAGGATAACCAGGAACTTCCTTTTATCTTGTGCAGTGCAGGAAGCATGCTGCTTACTGATAGTAGTAGCTTGTCTGTCAAATCCAATACTGATTGATATAGATGCCGAATAACACGTTTGTCTTACTTCTCACTGCATCAGTCATCAGTGTGATTCAGTTTTTTTATTCCACTTCTGTTGCCATGTCATTCAGATCCAGTTGCTATCTTTCTTTGAAGCAGTAATGCAGAATTTGTTCTTTGAGCTAATGACAGCCTACCTGTTCCACTCCAGCCTGCATTTGGTCCTTAACATTGATTTAGGCTGAGAATTAGGATAGAGCACAACTAACAGTTAGATGCTGCTGCATGTGGCTGAAGACTGGTGTTCTTCTGAAGCATTTCTTCAGATATAAATCCTAGGAAGAGAATGATACTCAGTTTTTTTTTTTTTTTTAGAAACAAGAGAATGATACTCAGTCGACCCTACCAGAACAACATACCCGATTGCAAAACAGAAAGAAGAGTATACAAGGAAAACTTCACATGATTGTTGGTACCAAATCCCTATAGCTGACTAGCTGCTACAGCTAAATCAATTATCCAAAATACCTTCTGCGAACCACAAATTTTTTTAGACAATGGAAGCTTACGAACCACAATTTTTAACAGATGGAGAGTTAAAATCTCGTGCAAACTGATCTACACAAACAAGTAAATTGTGTATATTTCGGTAGATTCAACTCAATCATTTTTAATATGGAGAAACTTCACATACCATCACCTTGCGTGAATAACCAACGGTCCATTCTTGTTTGCATCATCATCTAGAAAAACTTCTCCCGTTGTACCAATGGGATAATCAACACATTAATGTAAAGCAACAAAATATTGGTCTAGGGGTCATAGGGCCAAATCATTACAGTAACATGGGTGATGGATCTGCATGAGTAGTGTACTTAACCACACTCCTAAACTAGCTTTAAAAGTGGAGTGGATATTTCCTCATTGGATCCAACAAAGTGATCTGCATGGACATAGTGATAAGATTAATATAGCTGAACATTCTAAAGGCCCTCATGGCCACCACTATCTCCTAAACAATTTCCATGCCTAAAGAACAAAGGTAACACAGGCTTTCCGGCCTTCAGATCTGACTTGGACTTGAGTTGGTAACTCCTGTAAAATGAAAGGACACCTGCACAGTGAAATTTGGGTGTAATTGAAAATCACTATGGCTGAGTTTAGTTGGCCCAAATTTTTTTTGCCAAAATATCACATCAATGTTTAAACCCATATTTGAAGTATTAAACGTAGACTAATAACAAAACAAATTACATATCCGAACTGTGCACTGCGAGACGAATCTTTTGGGCCTAATTACGTCATGATTAGTCATAAGTGCTACAGTAACTAACATGTGCTAATGATGGATTAATTAGGCTCAAAAAACTCGTCTCTCAGTGTACAGTCAGAATATGTAATTTGTTTTGTTATTAGTTTACATTTAACACTTTAAATATGTGTCCAAAAATTAATGTGACATTGATTTGATGTTTTCGAAGCCCCAAATTAAGAATCTAAACGCGGCCTATGTTAAAAAGTAGAAACCACTATGTTAAGTTTTATAAAATTCAGAAGAGAAAGGTATCGTACCACGTCAGTCCCATTTCGATTACTGTGTGATTATGTCCTTTTTTTTTCTAAGCCTAACTGTGTAGTGTCGGTCAATGCTCATGAGTGATAGTTTTTATATAAACAAGCAAGGAAGTCCTTTTCATTCCACTGTGACTATTTCGACAGTTCAGGACAGTTGGTTGAAATGGTGGCCTACTAGAGAAGATGTGAAATGAATTGAGTTCTGGTTGGCATTTATCTGGTTCTGCTTGAATTGTGCAATATGTGATGCATCTTAATTGTTCTCTCAAAACAACTGAAATGCAGCTACAGTAGTGAGCAGCCTAAATAATGCACACTTCAAAAGAGATTTGGCAAGGCTTTCTGAAGGAAAAAAAACAAATTGCTTAACTGAAAAATGCTGGATCTAATGTTGTGATACCGCGTGCACACACATGTGCAGCTGCAGCATTGGGTGCCTAAACATGTGGATAGCGTACATGCATCTGATTGGATACAATGAGACAAGTGGCAATGATGCCATGGACAACAGAATCCTAGGGAGGAACCAGACAAAGATGCACTGCAGAGTCCCAATAATTTGATCATTTGGTGAGTCTTCTTGATCTTTGTTCTGTTAATCTTTTTAGGGGACTTTTTTTTTTTCTGTTAATTGGAGCTGATTTATTGGCATAAAGAATTTGTGTACTTCCCTTCAAAAAGACATTTCTTTTCAATAATTGTCCTCCCGGTTGACTTGATAGGTTGCCTCCAGCATTGTCTTGATGAAACTGCAGCTTTGAGAATATTTTTTATCTTGAAACAAACTTAGCAAACTACTAGCAATTTCACCATTCAGGTATAGCTAAGGTCAACTTCATTGTGATTTGCATATATACATAACCAAATCATGCCTGTAACTTCCACAAGAAAGTCATCAGTAGTTAGCAAGAATAACAGAAGCAAACCTACATGACTCAACAAGAGTATATCCATCAGTGTTAGATCAAATCTACTGGATCTTCCAATAGGCAAGGATCCTTATGCAACAACAATGATAGCTTCAGCTTTCATCATTTCTTTCAATTTAGTGATCTATTAACAGGTACATAGGAGTAACCAGAAATACAAGAATCTACATGTACAATGTACACCCCCAGCCTTTGGCTACCGAAAAGAAAAATGCAGACTCTATTGGCAGAAGAGTGCTAAACTGTACCAATGCCACTAGAAAACTTCAAATTCCAGGTCCTCAGAGTTACTCCTGAACTCCAGACACTTGCCATCTTTCTTCTTCTTCGCTGTCGCAAGGGTCACGACATCACAAGGTCGTGTCTCTGGTGGAGCGGCAGATCGTATCAAGGCCCAATTCAAGCCTTCAAAGAATGGATGTTGCTTGATTTCAGCTGCTCCTCTCAATGATCCCAGTCTGTTCTCTGGCTCCTTCACTAACAAACCTTTGATAAGATCTTTGGCGTTACTGCTGACAGCTGGATTTTCAGGGAACTTGAGGTTCTGCGAAACCACATTTGCCAATGTTTCATCATTCCCAGGACCTCTGAATGGTGTCTTACCGTACAAAAGTTCATAAAGGAAGACACCAAAGGTCCACCAATCCACAGCGCTACCATGACCATCCCCCTTGATGATTTCTGGAGCAAGGTACTCATGTGTTCCGACAAAGGAATTGGAGCGTGCTTCTATAGGTTCTACAACAAGCTGAGGGAGCCTTTTATGCGACGATTTAGGCTTCCGAGGCTTTGGCAATGGAGGACGTGCCATGAAACAAGATGTTTGGGCACAAGAAGGCTGGCATGACGAACTGATGCAGCTGCTCTCTGCACAAGGTCCTGCAAGCTTCCTTGGTTGGTGGTTTGCTGCTGCAGAGGATGATCGGAGAAGTACAGGGTTTACTGAGCATCTTAGGGAGAGATCAAAATCCGATAGCATAATGTGACCATCTTCACGGACTAGGATGTTCTCTGGCTTAAGATCACGGTATATTACCCCCAACATGTGGAGATATTCAAGAGCAAGAAGAACTTCAGCAACATAAAACCTGTAAATCAGCAATTAATATCAGTATAATCGAATAAAAATGACCAAGTGAGAAATATATGAATACACAAGACAGAATAGAAAGTTAAAAAGCCAGAAGGATCAAAATATGGCTTGCTAACACCTAGAAGAAAATGTCTAGTTAGCTTGAGTGCACATGACATACATCATCTATACTCCACACATACTGGACAAATTTATGTCAGTTACATATTGTGAATAGCAAATTCGAAAGAAAAAATGCTACATCCGTAGGCAGTATTCATTAGAATAATTTGTGTTGAAACTCTAAATATAGCTAAATGCTAAAGAACATGCATATTCATATTTTTCTACACGACATCCAATATGGATTAGAAGATAAAATGTGATTTTATCTCAACATGATTATGTTTGTAGCTTTGACACATGCGCAATTTCTAGCAAACAAGAAATGTGCAAAAATACAACTTTCAAAAAAAGAAAAAACAGCGACCATAATGTAATCCTTAAAAACCGTAGTTCACATGGTAAACATCAGAAAAAAGAAGGTTTGCAAGGTAATTGATATAAATAAAATCAAGACATAAAGATTTACCTTGCAGCTGGTTCCGGAAAGTTTCTCCCAGGTTGTCTTTGACGAAGAACATGCAAATCACCACCTGGACAGTACTCCATTACCAAACATGAAAGATTGTCTGTGGTAAAATGGGCATAAAGAGTTGGAAGGAACGGGTGATCAAGCATTTCTAGTATCTCCCTCTCAGCCTGTGCTCGCAGCATCTTCTTTCTATTAATCAGGTACTCAATATCCATAACCTTCAAAGCAAACAAGCATTCTGAATCAACCAGCTCAGCAAGATACACAGTCCCTATGTCACCACAACCAAGCCTCTTCAGAAGCTTAAAATTGTCAAGACCTAAGGATCCCTGTTGCAATGCCAACTCACGGATTGTTATCCAACGCAGATCCTTAGCCATGTGTGGTCTGTTGTTATAATTACACAGTCCAAATTGACTCTCATCGCTGATACTTGTGCTACATCCATACTCACTGATGCTGTTCGAATTCTGGGAGCACTCTCCCTTTTCCTCTGCCCTTAACCACTCGGGCAATTTCTCACCAGATTTTTCTGGCCCAAGATTTGTTTTCTCTTCGTCTGCACAGCTAGTGGGATTTGTTACACTGGATGTTGAAGAACAACTGGTTGATGCAAGGGAAATGGACTCCTTTGAAGAGCAGAATTTTGTGCTGTTGGAGGAAGTACCCAGTGAAGGTGGTTCTTCTTTCACTTTCTTCTTACTAATGGTCTTGCAACGAAAAACTGGCTTAACAAGTCGTGAAGTAGTGATCGGTTTGCTTAAGATAGGGGTTCTGGGAGAGCTATCATCAGTAGCTGCAGAAACTTTCTCGTCTAATTGTCCATTTTCCACCATAGAGCTCTCGCTGTCTATAGGATCACCACTGATAACATCTTGGATCCTGATCTTGCGTATCTCAGCTGAGATCGAGGATTCAGAATGCAGGGATGTGACTGCACTTCCATCGGCTGTCTCAAATTCACAGTCTTCACTGAACTCACTAGTAGCTCTGGACGAGTTCTTACTAAGCTTTTCCGGAGTGAGTGATATTTCAATCAAGTTCATCTTTTCATCATCAAGCGGATGGCTCTCATCACTGCTATGGACCATCAATGAGGCATAAAGCCTGTGGATAGTCCCTGCTTCGGAAGAACTCGATGACCCGGGTGACATTGACAACCTCTTCATTGCAGCCATTTCCGATGCCTGCGAAATACACAGCCTCCTCAGCGCCTGCTTCATATTAATAGGCTTGGAGGACATCCCGATCCCTGTAGTTGGAAGCGGCCCCGACCTAGCCGGTTTCTTCTGGCCATTCTTCCGCAGAGCGTCCGCGCCAGCTTGACCAGGGCTTAGAGTCCGACGGAAGGTCCTGCTATCGATCGCTTTGAGAAGCTGCTCAAGGTCATCTTCCACAGGGTAATCGTGAACTCTCCCATCTTTAATTCTCCCATCTTTCTCCTCAGCCTTCACTTTAATATGCAACAAGTTGGGACAACTAACCGGCGCATTTTTGTCGAATTCTTCGGTGAACTCAACTATCTCAGAGCTGCAACCAGATGACCCCATCACCACCACCCCCAAGTAGACAAGATTCAACAGGCAGAGTGGCAGATAGTGCGCCAACTTATTCCATCACCGGCAAAGACATCAAAGGCAAGACCAGTCAGAGTACTAATCACTTGCAACTTTCACCCAGACGTCATCCAACTATCCAAATCTCCAGGGAGCTCCCTCCTCAAAGCGAAAAAAACAACCTTTTTCCGTATTTTAAGAAGTAAATACCCCGTCGACCCTGCAAAGAACATGAGATCCAGAGTTAGTGATTGAGACATGGCAGGAAACAGCTACATCACCAAACGTATATTAGAAAAAAAGAAAGAAACCCAATTGGTAGGTACAAACTAGTAAGGGAGAGTCCAAGAAGAAAGAACCAAACAAATTCACATCAAACGACTCATCCTCCCAGTCACGACCAGGAAACAGAAAGCAGTTCAAATCAAGAACTCGACAGGCCAAAATCAAGACCCCCCCAGATTCGCGGCAAGAACCGGTTTTTACTCCCCATTTCAGTTCATCATCGCCACCTAAACGCAAGAACCCCAAAACCGAAAACGCAAACCCAAATCTCCCCCCAAAAAACGAAGAAAAAAAACGCAGAGGCAAACAAAAGAAAACCGAAGCTCCGGTGTTCAAACAGAAGCCAGATCCGGCGCCGCCGGGGGCTCCGGCGAGGCCACATTCCGCCGGAGCCGAACACGAAACCCCAAAAAACCCCATCCCCCTCCTCCCTCCCTCCCCACCCACCAAATCACCGGATTATCCCGGATCAAGCAAACCCAGCCTCCGACGCTTACCAAGAAACCAAACGCCAAAGCGCGAGGAAGAAGTAAGTACAGCCGGCGGCGCCGCCGAGTAGGCTTCTGCCGCCTCTGGCGACTGCTGGTGGTGGTGGTAGAGCTCCTTCCTAGCCTTGGGAATGGCGGCCTCGGAGTCGGAGAAGGTGAAGCTAGAGAGAGAAACGGAGGAGAGAGAAGGGAGGGGAGAGGAGGGTGGTGCGACCCACGAAGACGAATCGGGGGCTAAAAGGGAGGAGAGAGGAGGTGGAGCAGCGGATCCCGGATCTTCTCTGCGGGGAAGGGGTGGGGGACACACGTGTGGCAGGCACGTATGGGTTGGAGATTGGAGGGATCTCGGCCGTTGGATCTTGTATGGAGGGGTGGGATTGGTTGTTGGGGTTGACGGATTGGGGGGCTTTTGAGTGGTGGGTTTTTTGTGAGATTCAAAGTATATGGATGTGTGGGGAGGGGTACGAATTAAGGGAGGAAGTAAATTTTTTTTGAAAATTTTGTGAAAATTATTGATTGTGTGTGTGGGGTTGTTATTATAGGTATATTCATGGTTATTGTCTTGTATGCTGCAATGTGAGTGTGGGTATGAATTTACTCTATTTATCATAAAATTCGAATTTTGGAACATAGCAAGTACGGTACAAGAGGATTAATCTTTTCTAATTCTAGTATGAAACAAATAGCTACTTTTAAAAAGCTACAATTATAACGCATCCACGTTTGCGTCTATGAATTTACTTCATTCGTCCCAAATACGAATTTTGGAAACTAGAGTAGGATATAAGAGGATTAATCCTCACTAAGAAACAAATAGATACTTTCAAAACATAAAAATATGCCAAGAAAAATATCAATCCACATTGTATTATTGAAGGAAATATTTATGATATGCGACTACTTGGTGTTGCTTGGTTTAGTGGTAGAGCGTGAGGATGTTTTTCACATTGCAATGCTCTTCTTTGTTTGCCACGTAGCCAATATTTCGAGAATTGTTTGTTGCGTAAATATGATGTTAAATCCCACATTTCTTGCATGTTTTTCAATTTTATATTCTTTTTATGGTTCTAATTTCATCTTCAGATTTGCTTGCTTTCATCAAGAAAATGAGACGCGACCAGTTCGATGGGGACACAAATCAACATTGCATTAGAACAGCACAATGCTCACAAAAGCACTACAACCAACATTTTGTACCGGCAACTAGTGTCCAATCTATCACCTTAAATTCTAATGACAATTCTAAGAATTGAAAAAAAATTCCCTACTTAAGTAAACTATTTTTTTTCAAGTCCTAATTATAATCAGTACGTAAGCTTGTGATTGCTAACTCTAGTATACATATATATTATATTGGCGTTCAAACCATAGTTGCAAATGTCTCTTTCAAGGATGGAGTCGCTTACAAATGGGGCAAAAGATCTCCATGAATTGTTGGATTCTGGTAGACTTTGCAAAGATGCTGATACTTATAAATGGGAGCAAAGAATAAGTTAAGTTGGAGAATTTGCTCATTTCACGAGTAATAAGGGTACTATACATGCAATGAAAGTGACAGAGCTAAATGTTTTTTGTCCCTCTATAAGAGAATGTTTTAACTGTTGAACATCTTTTAGGCCTAAGTATGTAGGTAAAGATTCGTATATACTCCTTCTCATTAGTGAATATAGTGATGAAGTATATACTGCACATACAAAGAATATGGTGGACCTTGAAATGGACTTATGGCATTTGTATTTTGCACTTCTACGATTTGCCGCCCATTAGTGATCCTTCATCACTATATTCACTAGTATACATATTTGCCATGCGAAAACGACCTCACTGGTTTTATGCTGAAAAAATAAATTATATCATTATAATTTTTAATTTCACTCACATATAAATATGAAAACCGTGGCTTAATTAGCTCAAAGTATTATGACTGAAACGTCCATATGAGAACCTCGATCGATCGAAGCCTAAAACAACAAAAGGGAATTAAAAGAAAAGAAAATTAGAAGATGTGGCGAAGTATTGCTTCAATGCTTTCATGCATCTCTCACAAAAGTGGATCAGAGGCAATTCGCTCACCTCACGAGAGATCGAGAAGAGAGTGAGAAAATTAAAGGTGACGTGTTAGCTAGAAATGTTTAAGTGAAAAGTTAATTTATCGGAGTACATAGTACTACACCACGCTATTATATCTGAAAAGCGAATCTTAGTTGGTAACGGCGATTACTGATTGATTGATCGATCCACTGATTTGGTTGATTAGTTGCGCTGCAGGTTTCATTAGCCTATTCTTAGCTAGACCGGCCGGATGGTTTGTTAGCAACGCCATTAGCTATAGGTGTGGTGAATAATTATGTGTAATGATCATTTAGCATCCATTCTATGGGTAAGGGTTAATTAATTTAATTATCAGGATGCTTAATGTTGGATTAATTTGATTAGGTGATGGGCGGATTGCTCAATCATCAAACCTCAGATGTAAACACACCTCAGAATATTGCCATATATAAATTCTCTGTTGAAGTTAAAATAATATCCACGAATTGTTTAATACAAATGATCCATAGTCAACCTCACTTTACTCGTTGATGTGCAATACGAAGACAAACAGCCCATTTGCTTAAGTCGTACAGCTTGCAGAAAAAGGACACTTTTTCCCCAGCATATGATGCATGGACCATTAACTGTTCATCTAGCTAGAGCACAATTTCATAAATAAAATCCTGTATGGAAACGTTCAAGAAATTTATTTTGCACACAAAAAATCTGTTGAAATTAGCGCCACATGATTTTCGTCCCATGATTCATATCGGTTCATATTTTTACAAAATAAAATCCTAGTCTCTTGCCCTCGTTGTAGTAGCCATCACTGTCCACCAGACACCACTTTATCATCCCACTTGATACATCAATCTCTTATCTGTCGTTAACCGCACCCTCTCCATCTCTAGTTCTCCACATCTCTTTAATTTGCTCCATCCATCTTTCGTCTATCTCAAAGGTCCCACCATTACACTATGATCTTACTCGTGATAGTGTATATTAATCCATAGTGTATATTAATCCCCACTTATTTGTCGTTGATCTTACCTCTCTACGTCCCTCTATTGCTTAACCTCTTATTCCTCTGCTCCACCCCATGCACCACCTCCTAATCAATTGGGGGTTCTATTCACTACCGAAAAAATATCTTGTCTATTACTTATCTTTATACTCACAACCTTTTTCCTTCCTACAGAGAGGAGGAGGTGTCTTCGTGTTCGCCGGTTGTGGCCCTCAACCGAATAATCTAGTTTAATGAGCTATCATCGAAGAAGAAAATGGTTTTGATGATGGCGCCACTATTGAGTCCAATCCAATCCCGTGAGCTTTGTAAGAAATTGATTAAAAAAAACTATTAGAACGTGTTGTGCATTTTCATATGAACAAGCACACAGTTTCATATTCCTGTCGCACGGAAATATACACATTGAATTATGGTCTGATTTGAACATGAACATATATCACACCATTGTCTTGAAAATGGATGATTTGATCAAAGCAGGCAATGCAATCTGCATTACAATAATTGCGTTTTAGTCCATCCTGCACTGGACTTTTTTTTCATGACTATTTGTTGTTTGGAACACATGAATAAAAAATGCAGGAATAAGAAAATATAAAAATTGGGGCAGCATGTCAACACGATCATACTGAAACATGAAAATATAGGAACTGCTCAATTGTGTTTGTCTTGTTGGATAGTTCAAAAGAAATTGTATACATGATTTAGAGTTAGAAATAGAGAAATGGCACAGCCAAATTCCATCAGAAAAATTCTATAAATTTGGCCATTCCATAGAGATTATAAAGGTCTCATTCCTCTATTCCAAAAATGCATATGTAAAATATTCCAGGTGTTTTATATACAAGTATGAAATCCCCCAAACAAATTTTGTTCCAGCTTCGAAAGGAGCCCTAAATTGTTTTGTAAGCTGTAGATTTGACCATCCGATGTGCACTGCAATAATTATCTTCACACGTTCTATTCGACCTGCAGCAGCAGCCTGCAGGGCCAAGCAATCCAGAGCAAGCAATGCAAGCTCCGTGTACACGCCACACATTGCGTGAGTACGCGCGTGCTATATCTACCATGTACATACGGTGACATACAGCATAGCATGCTGGTACTGCCATGTACATACATACGGTGACATACGGTCGGGTTTGGCGGCACACACCAACCGTGGCCGCAGAAAACCACGCGAGAGCAGAGCAGAAAATGGGCCCCGCGGCGCGACAAAAACTGTCCGTCGGGTGCATCGCATCATTGGGGGAGCATCGCTGGATCAGATTCGGACCGCCTTCAAAACATAACTATTTATCGAACCAATCTTGTCGCTTAGTTTCGTTATTTTTTTCTCGTTTTTATATGAATGTGCTGGCTGGCTAATTATGCAAATGCATAAGGATAGACTAACCATAATTTTGGCCCTTTTTAAATGTCAAATAATTAAGATTGTTAAGGTCTTTGGTTTGTTTTATTTAGGAGTATGCAGCTCTGACCTTGGTTTTCGGTAGTCTTGTGGATGTTCAATTATATTCCGTTTTCATATTACCTATCGCTCTAGCATTTAAATTTTATGCCAAAATACTAATTTAGCTAAAATATTTCACATCTATCCTTTATTAGTATTAGAATTAAACATTATTATCGACAATAGTCCTCTCGATACCATACACAAAATTTATTAATTTATATACAAGGAGTGCATGTCTCTTCATTCAGCTTTGTGGAGTGGTGGGGATTGCTTGCATTACTGCACATGCAGTAGCAGTGAGACCGGGCCCACTTGTCAGCCACTGTTGTCCATGACCATCGTGGATGGTTTATCTAGGCCCACCTGTCATCTACTTGTACCGCATATGTAGTTATGCAGAGGATTCATGACTCTTGTGTAGGGTTTACTTGGACCCATCTGTCAGCCACTGCTACCACATATGCAGTTATGTAGATGATCCATGACTCTTGTGGAGGGGTTACCCACGTAAATGAATGATGCCTTGAATTAATGATTATGATGTAATTAACAGGATAGAATAGCAATTGGTTGCATCTTTATATTTTGTTCTAAAATTACTAAACGACAACAACAAATAATATGAGATAGAGGGAGTACATAGTTTTGAATACTGGCATCACTAATTTTAGCTTCTGAATTAGTACATCCGATATATTTAGCATGCGTTTGTTTAATGGGCGTTGTAGGTCTTAAGCTAAGCTGGTCGTATGCATCACTAATTTTAGCTGGCCAGATGGTCATGGCCATAAATTATTAACCTACAGGTCATGGGTTCGAAGCCCAGCAACCTTATTTTTTGCATGCAAACGCTTTAAATACAATGCCAACAGCGGCTGCTTTAATGAGATTTAGGGGTAACTTAGTCCACAATGACCATAGGAGGCCAAAACGTCTGTTTTTTTTTTTTTGCATCCACTAGCTCTAAGGCCAAAACGTCGTTCTTTTGTAAACCGGAGGGAGATGAGCGTTTGAATTATTTAGGGTTAATAAGGTTTTGAGTAAATTTAATACTAGCATTGCTGCACAGAAGCTGACGTCTTTATTATACGTCGTAACCAACAAATCTAGCTATCACCCTCTTGACAAGGATGGTTTCGCCTATTAGGATTATAGGGGAACTAAATTTCCAATATTTTCCCTTAAATTGACTAGTACTTCTATTTTACCTTCTAAAATTGCCTCTCCATCTTAATTGTAAAAGAGATTATAAGCAATAAGCTATATCACCTTTAAAAAGTTGAATCAAAATATTTAAAAGAAATTAGTGGCGTCATTTTAAAATGTGTTGATTGCATGCATTCCAAAAACCTCATTTACTTGTTAGTTCAGTGACTAAACTTTAGCGTGGATTTTAATGAGTCATGCAGAATCATAAATTAATTAGGACGGAACACCTAATAGTTGGTAGCGATTGGAAATCCGGCATAGGTGCTAGTTACCAAAATGACAACAATCTAGCGCTATCTTTGATGAAGGGTTACACATGCCGGTTCCGGTTAGAGAACTAACACATAAAAGGATCATAGGTGCCAGTCGATCCATAAGAACTGGCACCTATATGCTGGCCATGGATAATAAAAGAGGTGTTGAGCTGACATCGACTCGATGAATTGGCTCATCTCAAGCTCTAGGCCAACATCTTAATTCAATAAGAAATTTAATCCTTCTCCATCTCCATCTCAAAATCAAGAAGAAATCACATCACAAAGCTTAATATATTTTATTGATATATTCATCATCCATATCATAGATCAATACTCAACCACACATATCAACCGCCTCTCATCAAGATCAAAGAAAATCCGCAACCATCTCCATCCCAACATGTCATTGCTGGTGTTGTTACCACTGTCACCTCGCTTTGGAGCGCCGTTCTTCACTGGCCCCTATGGGAGGGTCAGGAGGAGCGGGGAGGGAGAGGCTTTGGGTGAACCACATGGAAGACGAAGGTGGAGTGGTTGTCGCTGTGTCCGAAGTGGAGAGGGAGGCGGAGCGGCCGGTTGTGTGGACTAGAATGATACAGAGAAGATGAGGGAGAGGAGTTAAGAGAGTTAAGGGAGAGAGGGGACCGAGAGAATTAATATCTCTTCCGCACCGGCGGGCTCGACTTTTGGTGCATGTTGAATTAAAAATTTACACCAATATTTTAATTTTTGATGATGGATCTTGTACTAGCTAGACCAATACTAATACCATAGGTGCCGGATTTTATAAAAAAGCCAGCATCTCAAAAGTATTATAGGTGTCGGTTTTTAATTATGGAACCATAGGCGGCCAGGAAATGCCTCATAGTTGATGTTTTTAGTAAATTGGTACATATCCATGAGGTGACACCTATTATATTTCTACACTAGTGATAAAATACAAAGTTTTTGCATAATACTCTGTTATTGAAATAGTATCTAGGTTTGAAAAATTCAATAGTCGGCGCATAATAAACTAAAAAGAATTGCTATCTGTGCATTAAACAAGATAACAAAATTGTGTTTCACCCACTCACTAACGGTAGACTAACATAGAACTAATTAACAGAGCAAATAAACGATACTTATCAAAAGATATTTTTGTCTATTTTTTCTAGGTGTGCTACCTGCATCTGCATCTGCATCGACTTCCTTTTCTTTTTCTCTTTTCTTTAGCAAATTCTCCAATAATTCTTTAGGTACACCTGTCCAACAGAAAATGGCTTGATATCCTTTTGCTGACGCGCAACTAGAAAATATTTTTGTGCACTTCAGTCAGAAGAAAAATGTTCTATGCTAGAACAAGCTTAGGGTTGTAAAATATAATTAAATTGTACTCCCCTTTTATGTTTATTACGTATTGACTTCGCGAATGGTATGACTGCCTTTACACTTTACGGGGTCGTAATATATATTGTTTTTTTTATGTTGTGTGACGTGACCACCAAAATGCATGGCATGTGCCATACTTTTAATTTTCAATCATTGAGTAGAGTGTCTGATTTGGAACGCAGCAAGAAGCTACTGTAGTTAGCTTGTTTACCTCCGTAAGCAAGCTAAAACTTAAGTTTAATTAATTTGCTCTTAAGTCTAAAGTAATTATTATGCCAACATCCATAACGTGCTATTCTTCACACGCATCTGGACTATATACTGTATATTATTGGTCCATGCTTTACACTTACTTTTTTTAGTTAGACCTATAAAACGCTCTACATTATAAAAAATTTCCATATATGTTTGTTACCGCACCATTCACACGCATTTACCTACTTATTGTTAAAAGCAAACTAGAATTAATTAGGGAGTTGAAATAATCGACGCAATGCAGTCTCCTAAATAGCGCGTTGGCACGTGAGAGTTGGTGTAGAAATCAGAGAGATCTCTAGAACTAGAAACAGACAGCATTTGTCAACACGTACGAACAAGCAAGAGTCAATTATGTACTAACCATGTACTTAACGGATAATTAAACAGTTGTACACTTCTTATTGCTAAAGCAGAAAGCCGAAATTAAGAGTGCAACTTTTTTTCTAGTACTTTGAATTAATGTGAGGCAGGAAATTATCTTCATGAACAGCAAATCTGTCCTATGAGAGAGAGAGAGAGAGAGAGAGAGAGAGAGATTTCTTTTGTGAATAGGGAAAAATGCAGTCACAAAAATTTTTGGCACTAGTTTGAGGCATTGCTGTTTCGTTGGCATCATTCATGAAAAGCGAAATATGTACAAATTGATCTCCATGTACACCAAATTAATGTGGGGGTACAGTTGATACGGTGATCATTTAGACGTAGTACGCCAGCCAGTTTCCCCAACCCCAATAGCCTGCATGCATGGCGGTTTCTTTGGATGCTGCAAAGTGGTCCGAAAAGGGCACTGTTTCATCATGTGAAGCAAGTAGGAACCTTCCAAAGGTGCTACATTGTAAGTACTCCTACCAGTGGTACTACTACCATGCACAAATCTACCACCTTCCTTTCTTTTGTTTTATAATAAATGAACAAAAATAATGTTAAGAGAGGATTTTAAAATTTTATAAGGGCCCATTTGAGTTTTGAGTTAACGGAATTTTGTGAACATCCAATTGAAATGGTTCGGGTGAGCAGGAACGGAAAAATTTCCATGTTCGAAACGGGTATTAACAATCATCATTATGTTATGCACAAATCGGATTTACAGAAACTAGGGTACAATAAAATGGCCGTGAATATTGTATGTTCAACCAAATATGGCTATAATAATAAAAAAAATTAGAATCACTTGACTAAAATCGACTACAACCCTTTTGTTATGCAGTTTTGGCTAATGTGTGTGACGATCTAAATCATGCATTAATGCCCCTTTTCCGTTGGTTGCTTGTTTGCTTATTATATTCTGTTGGTTGCTTGCTTACGAAATCATCCTTAAAAAATCAAGAAAATATATAAAAAAGAGAGATCCCAAGAAGGCACAATTTTCAATTAATGTACGATTAAGGGTGGCTTAATCATAACTATGTCGGTCGTGTCACACACTGGCTCATGATGGCGTCCATAAGCAAGCATCCTTTCATGCCTTTAGGGCTCCAATGATCCATCCAATGCACAAACAGTTGTTTGTGGCCCTAGAACAACAACAAGAAGAAATAGTAAAAAGATTAATGAAAACCATGTGTGCCTAAAGGTGTTCACTTTCTTACTTTAATTGTCTTTTCTTTTTCCTCTTCAAGTGCAACAATGCTATATATGCATGGCTGGAAATTGTACACATTTCCTTTGGTCTATATCTGCTATATGAACCCTGTAATATTCAATTTGAAAGAGATATAGCCGTGCTCGAAAAGGATATGCATGATAACAATTGTTCGGAGCGAAACCGATGTCTTGAATCGAACAATTCAATACCTTCTTGAGAAGATTCGTGATATGGTTGCTTCAAGCTGTACTTTTTATAGCAAATTGCAGTTTAACATCAACATCACAAACTTTTGATTTCCTGCACTTTCAGTTAAGTAGGATCCATATTCTATACTTGAATTGTGTGGTTATCACAATAATTTCTTTCTCAAACCTTTGAACATGCAGCTATATTTTCTCCATTTTAGTGAAAACTTTTGTCAAGCTATATTTTATTGGATCCATTTTTAACCTAAACATGCCGGCCCCATTTCAGCAAATCCATACAATGGACACACAAAGGTTAATCAATCTAATGACCAAGATGTTCTTGTCTTTGTATCAGCTCCCTAGTAAACTACAAACCATTAGAACGCTAGAATCTAACATGAAATAGTTTACTTCAAGTCCAATCTTTTGAGAAATAAAGGACTAAACTAACATTCTAAACATGCAGCCTAAACAGTTCTTGATACTGTTTCCCCGGATCTTCAGATCATGGCATTTCACATGGGAGTCCATGGGCAAGCATTTCAGCAGTAACACACACACAAGCACACACCTAACGCTCTGATTGCAGCACACCTAATGCTCCCCACAAAGCATAGTGTACTTGACATAGGCATATGCCTGCAGTCTGCATGCAGAGAGCTGCAGCAACAGCATTTGCATCTACCAACAGAATGTCGCCATACGGCTTTGCTCCTGCTCTGCACATGCTTCAGAGGAGGACAAGCAGGAGAGAAATTGAATCAGAGGGATGATGATAGTGTGCGGTGTGCTTAATTGGGGCAAGAGCTAGGCTAGCTGGCTGGATGATCAGTGTCCATGCATGATAAGCCCCATGGTTGTTGCCATCTAAATGAATGGAATCAGGCTTAGTTGCTACCTGCAATTGCAATGGACATGAACAGCACTTGGAATGGCATTTTGTTTCCCCCAGCTGTGTGAGGTTCAAAGGTTTGGGGAGTGCCTCTGTGGCATATAGGATTTACTCTGTTTGGTATAGCTTCAGCTTGTTTTTTTTTTCTAAAATTATTTATGATACTTTTGTCACTTGTGGATGTGCAAACATGATGATATAGTGGTACCTTATTGGTCTTGGTTGTTTAGCCTTCCTCGCTGAGGTCTACTTTGGAACATAGCATTTTTTTTTTCAAGAACTGCATATGAATTAGTTTATTTCCCACAAAAATCAGAAAAAAAAATTCTCACATTCAAAAGATCCCTAAGACATAGAGCTAGTTATCAGTATCTTTTCATGACAGAAACAGATCACTGTAGGCTGCTACTACTACTAGCAGATCATATAATAGCTCTATAAGCAAGGTTGCAAGATGGGCCGGATGTTGCGCGAGCAAGCCTGTGCCAAGTCTTCTAAACATGGGAGTAGGCCTTACATTGGATGGCCTGTGTAGAAAAATGGGCTGCCGAGAGTTCGCTTGTACTGACAAAGGAATGTTGGGCTCTATGGGACATGGCTCATGTGACCATTACTCAGTTTCTTTAATTTGAGACAATCCCTTACCTTTTCTTTTCAGATTTAAAAATGCTACAAAGTGGATCCCGTCAGAACGGGATACATCCTTTCCCGTTTTCAAACAAAACGGTATTTCATTGTGTAGTCGTTGTTCTCTTTTGTTTTTTCCTTATGACCTTTATTCGCTGAAACATCTAACACATGTTTTGGTGAATAAATAATCTCAAATATAAAATTCATAAAATACAAAGTTGAAGGTCTCATCATGGCCGAAAACTTTATACACATTTTTCTCCACCCGAATATTAGCATTGAATTTCAAAGACACAGTGCTGTTTGAAATCTAGTCAATTTTTGATATAATTTAATCCAGAAATTCGATAAAGAAATAATCAACATCATGATGCAATAAAATACAAAATGATCTCGCATAAAACTAAATATGTCCAGCAAAAAAAGAACACGATAACACCTATCATGTTCATAATCAAAGTGAGTATATCATACCCAGAGCTGAATGTAGGCGATTCACTTGATCCGCCATGGTTGCCTCCTCTGTTGCTTTCCGATCCATCACCAGTTCCATCACTTGTTCCATTGCCGTTGTTGATCACCTCATTCGCCGCCATGAGGAAGAACACCACTTGAGCAGTCACACAAGAACGCTCCCCAAAAACTATATCGTCCGTCTACCCGTATAGATACTCATGACACGGTGTTAGTTCTAGAGGCCTGCTCGTTCCAAGATCTTGTGCATGCAAGAGCTTAGAATCAAAGTTGAAGAAATTGCAATGCAAGAGCAAGAACACCAAGAACAATGGTGGAGAGAAAGTGAAAGAGACTTCTCATGTACCAAGGAGGAAGAAGGGTGAATGAATGGGTGTTTAATTGAGTTCTAATGACCTATTTATGAAGAATAAACACAGCCATTAAATCTCCAAATATTTTATAAGTTAACACCTCTAATGTCAGCCTGCCACTGGACATTCCGGTAAGATCACCGGATAGTCCGGTAAAATAATTCTGTTTACCAGACATTCCGGTAGTTCTACCGGATACTCCGGTAGCACCTCACCGGACAGTTCACCTGATACTCAGCTCACCAGACAGTCCACCGGATAGTTTGGTAAAACTCAGCATCCAACAGAGAATTTTTACCGGACATTCCGGTGACTTTACCGGACATTCCGGTGAAAAAACACTCATCCCCTTGGCTTTATAATTTGTACTTTTGTGTGCCTTTGAAGTTTTATTATTAGATTTAAATAGGTCAAAACCTAACTAAATCCAACAAGTGCACTACTCTCACACATTACTTCCGGTTCATGTTTGCAATCGGTAGTGTTTGTGTAACCATCTATTTCGTTTCTTGTTTAGGATAGGAAATCGTGTGGACTGGTTCCAAATTAACTAAGAGATCTCTCACCCTCTCCACATCCTATCTAACTACGTGGATGGATCAAGGGCTCGCCAGTGTTTGGACTCCTTGATGGCCGGCCGACGACGAGGCGCCGGCATGGTGCTACGCGTAGAAGGTTACTGTATGGTGGTGGCTTCTGAGCTCGACGGTTGCTCTTTGGCACGGGAGGGTTGATTGGTTACAGATGAATGTTTAGCCCTCAGGCAAGCAACGGCGTCAGCTGTGGGCGTTGTATTTTTTCTCTTGGGGCGTTGTTGTGTAATCCTATCCTCTCATGCGGGTTTCTTCAGGTGAAAACCACGTTCTGATCCTACGGCAGGCGGGCGACGGCGCAATCGTCGTTCCCTTGTTGAAAGCGTTGCATCGAAGAACCCGCACCTTAGGGTTGTCATGGGGCTGGTTTGGGTTTCAGTAGCAAGGGCTTTGTTGTAAACGCGTGGTGTGGGTTTTTTTCCTGATTATGGTTCTGCTGTGGGCTATAATCTTGTATCTTTTCTCCTTCTCTATCAATATATATAAGACAAAGCTTTTGCCCTCCTTTTAAAATATAGAGATCTTTTACTACGTGTGCATTACAAAAACGACAAAAGATCTGACGCTCCACAATGATAGATACATATAAAAGGTACTCCCTCCGTTTGAAATTACTTATCGTTTTAGGTTTGTCCTAAGTCAAACATTTTAATCTTTGACCACTAATTTGTAACTTAGTACTAGCACCACTAATTTGTAACTTAGTACTAGCACATGTACTTAGGTAGTAGGGGTAAATTAATAATTTTGTCACAAAAGAGCAAAGGGTATAGTGGTCCCTAATAATGTTAGTTATAGGTATTTTATTTGCCAATCTAGTACATCAGAGTACTGGCGTTTGACGGGGTATCGTTCTTCTATTTCTCAAAATAAGATATACATTGTCATGAGTATTTCTCAAAGAGATTTACATTGTTATGGGTAGCTTTCCGTTACTTTAATTTCAATATTTCGATTGAGATTTATGTGAGGTTTACTTTATTTTCAATATTAACCTATCCGTCTATCTTTGGTGTGATCTAAATCTTGGCTTACCATTGATCAAAACTGGTTCTTTTACTTCCCCCTTATAACTCGTTTCCGTATAAAAGACCCCCTATAAATCCATTTCTCTTCTTATTTCCCACCTAGATCTTGTTTTTAGCGATCTATCACCATTGAATCTTAACTCCTTATGGCACATGGTGTTCACGTGAAATTTGAATCCCACGTGTACTACGCTAGGCCTGGGAGATTTGCTTGCTTCTGAGCGTAGGTCCTTCTTCAACGGGTTCTGAGCGTGATAGTTGATTTGATTCTGCAATCAACAAGAATAAAATTTAAGTTAGATTAGGATCGTTATCGGCCTCTAGGCCGATAACTGGAAGCCGATACCGTGGGTGTTGGGATGGGCCTCGTAGAGAGGAAACGAACTTGGATCGGCTATTTAGAAGATTAGATTATTTAATATTTAGTTTACATAGAATATCTTTGAACCAGTTTTAAATGAGTTGAAGCCGATACAAGCAAAATATAAACTATCAGTGGAAACCCCGATAGAACCATGTACGCCATGATCGGACATATTTAATCCGATGAACTCTAGAATCAGGCTGAAGGATTGGACTGAACCAAGACAGCTTAATCCGATGACTAGTGTAAACCGATTTAAATAATCCGATGCACAACATGCATGATGGTGGATATATCGTGTCGTATATGATTTGGCCTTGACATATTATTATCAAAAGTAACCTAATTAGAATATCGAACTGAACCGAGAAAGTCCTAATTAGCATCCTAATTAGAATATTGAACCTAACCAAGTCCTAATCAAGATGATCTGATGCAAATATGCCATGGTTGATCTAAAATCTAACGATATATATGGTACGTGACATACAGATCAAGGCCTAAAGCGACAATCAATCTGCATGAAGTTTGATGAATCTTACCAACTGCTGTAGTTCGAACCTAATCGATGCAGCACAACTCGAAAGCTCGATCCGTCGAAAACCTAGCGAGAAGACGCTAGGGTGGCGATGCGCCGAAATAGTTGTATTGATTCTCTCTCTTTACAGGTACCCAGGCTACAATATTTATACCCACGGGTATTCGACTCCGACTTGAACACGACTCAATCATCTTAACATATGCGATCGTTTTACAAAAGGAAACTAGACTCGTATCTTTACAAAATTAAGATTCCAAATCTAATATGAAAGGAAATTATTTAAACTTCCTAATCTAGATATAATTGGTTTCCAGATATGGAATCCGAAACGGATCATCACAGCGCCCTTCGTGTTGAGTTGGTCTTTATCAGCTTCAAACTGAATCGGTTTCTACCAACCCGATTGCCATTATCCACACCTTACCCGATAGACTCTCCCAAACTTTCCAATTTAGCTTTTATCGGCTTCGTCCAAAATCTGCTGTCAACACATGCCCCCTATTCCGAAGTAAATGGAAAATGCTTCGGAATAAACCATAAGTCTAACTTAGTCCTCAGGCCCATCTGCCTCGCAGCCCATCACCAAACACAAGGGCGGCGCCTCGATTTTCGGAGTAATCATCATTGTGGGGTAAAAAAATCCCTTTTTTCCGCAACCCCTCGTCTTCTCCGTTTCATTCTCCCCGAAGCTTTCTCGCTCTTTTCTCTGCTTCCTTTATTCCCGGCGACGACTCCGGTGGCCTACGGCCCAACTCTTCATCAATCTTCACCGCCTGCGACCACCTTTTTGTTTGATCGAGATGACGACTTTTGATAACATTCCTGAGGTAATCTCCCCACCTATTCCTTACTCCTGCATTGTATATTCATCTTCCGCCCTAAAAACACTGTTTAAAGGCGACGTGTACTACTCATGTTCTTCGTGTTCTTCATTGCAAGAATTTTCAGATTTTCTTCGTTTAATTTCTCTCGCCATTTGATCTCCTTTTAGGCACTCAAAGACCAGATCTTGATTCCCCGATCTGACGTATTGGATACATTCTTTCTGGGTCCGATGGGTGACGTGGACCCGACATCTTTTATCGACGCAGAAACCAATCGGGTTCCGTTCAGGACATTGGTCATTGATATAACGGATTGGAAGAACACTCTCTGTTCTTGGCCATCCACAATGCCCAAGATTGATCCCAGGTGGAATGAATGGTTCAATCGGGTACAGGAAGCCTATCGCACATATTGGGGTCAAATCGGCATCGAGCAATGCCTGGACTTGTCAACTGTTGATTATGAGAAGGACGAGCCGATTCTGACAGCTGCCCCCTACTTCTGGTCCAATGGCTTGAATGCCTTTATGTTTGGTAACGGTCCGATGACGCCAACCGTACTTGACGTTAAAATGATCACTAGCCTGAAAATCTCCTCTCCCGCCAACTTGGCCGAACTCAAGAACCACATCATCCACCATCGGATTGATACTGGTAGCAAAGGTTGGTCTGGCTACATGGCCATCCACATGAAGATCAGGAGAGTTGACTGACGAGAGCACATCGCTTTCTTGATGATGTGGCTAGAGCACTTTGTCTTCTGTGGATCAACTTGTGCCCCCACTGGCAATTATCAGCTGCTAGCAGAGCAATTAGCCGATAACCAAGACATCTCCTTGGGTCGCATTTTGCTGGGTGAAACTTATCGGAAATGAACGATACATCCATTAAGTTGATAAAGAATGAAGCCATCACCAGTGGTGGTCCCTGGTGGTTTGTCCATATGTTTTTACATCTATACTTCTCAAAAATACACGAATGACCAGCTCTAAAAGATATCAGCTATACCAGGGATGAATACCAAGTGGCAACCCACATAGAGCAGCTCATCACTGAAGGTGCCCATGACGAGGAGACCGATTACACCACACGCCGATGCACTTCCATCGGTGAAGCACTCCGTATGTTCCTAGGCCATGCCGCAAGCAAGAAACATACAGCTGACTGGTTTCAACTCTTCTACGTCGGCCCAAACGACGACAACCAAGTTTGGTATGCTTATGGTGATCTTGCCAAGGATTTTGAGAATCCATCGGATATATCCTTGATTACCCCTTTTGAATCCGACACAAGTACCAAAAATTTCCTTGCTTGCATCTGCCCAAGTCTTCTTCTATCGGGTATCGCGTCGGGACGGAAAAGCCACCTCCTGACTTATGAGTTTTATCACCCGTCAATAGCTGCTCGTCACCTTGGGTTCAGCCAACTTCCCCTAAGATTAATTCTCGCCGAGTAGATAAAATCTAGGGAGGCCGTTACATCAGGTCTGCACTACAACCGGATTCTGAATATCGCCATTCCACCTCTAGCCCAGATCAACGCGATCGAATTGAAACCATCTTCTTCAGCTGCATGGGACAATTTCTGGGACGAGTGGAACGATCATCTCTTCAACGAGAAAGTTTCCAAGTATTGCCTTCAGTTCCACCCCAAATTCAAACTCGGCGAGGTAATCTCAAACCCGCTTTGTATATCAACTATTAAACTTCGCAAATTATCTAACTACCCATTTATTTTTTAGAATGACATATCAGCTCCAGCTCTAAACGCAAGCTGATCTGGCAGGAACATCGAGTATGCTGATAAAATGTCATCGCCAATCTTCTCTGCCGCTGCTCCAACCGCAAAGTCTTACATGGCAGGCCTCCCAAGATTGCCAATCAAGAAAACGGCAACAAAACGCAAAGCCGTTGCTTCTACCCCCATCTTGACATCAAAAGCAGAGAAGAAGAAAATGGCGGCGATGCCAGCCCCATCAGCAGACTCGGATATCGAACTCGACGTTGATACTGAAGCAACTGTTGTTGATGATGTAGACGTTACTGCTCCATCTCAAAGGACTTTTGCACATCAACCATTGGATTCACCTCTACGCCAGCCATCGGTTGCTCATCCATCGGCTTCACCAACCATCAGGGCAACAACAACACCTCCTCTGTCTCCTGCTCAAGGACCAATGGCCTCTCCGATTCAACAACCTTCGCCATCAATTGCACCTCCCGTTCGATTGGTAAACATTTAACCCCATAATCACTTTTCCTTCATCAACGATCCATATTAATCTATTCTATTTCCAGCAACCACAATCACCGACCCAATCCAGCAATACCCTCATCGTCGAGACCTCTTCTCATCAGATTAACTCAGGGGTAATTATTGCAATCTTATCATCTTAAACTGTTAAATCCGGTACACTACTGACTCAAATTTGCAGGATGATTTTGGCTTCGACATTCACGAATTTGTGACCGATGAGACCGAAGAAGTCGCTAGCAAACCCCAAGCAATATCTGATGAAATCTTGGGAAAACTGAACGACATAGCTAATCGGCTTGAGGTCCCAATCGATACACTAGTGGCCGACATCGGAGCAGTTAAATCAAGGATCTATGATATCCAAGATCAACTTGATACCGATCTGGCAAAAATCCTTGTCTCCGCGGCCCATCTTGATGCTTATCAAATTCCAATTGACAGATCGCGTCAGCAAATGCTAGATCGGCAAAACTTCGTCAACAAACAAGCTATTTGGGAATCGGCTAAACTGGCGGCTCAAAATGAGAAAAATTTATATGACTCCACTTCAACTGCCCTTCCCTCCATGCAAAACAATCTTGAAAACTTGAAAAAGCATGAAGCCGATCTAATTGCCCTTCTTGCCAAGGTTAGAGAAGATATCCAGGAGGCTGAACAAAACATTGCCGACCACCCGGCTGCCGTAGCTGCTTGCAAGGAGAAGGTGAGAGCTGCCATCGTCCACGTGCAAGAATTAAAGAAAAACTTGAAGCCTGTAACCGAAAGCGATGCTGCTGATGCCGCCGTCATTGACGAGGCCGATCAAATCCGCCGTCGTGCCATCAAAGCCATAAACAACTTTTTAATCCAGTAATCGGCTTGTAATAGAAGTAACTTTTGGTGAATACTTCTGATGGTGGTTGGATGACAAACTTTCATCGTTTCAAACATCGATGATCCCAAATAAATTCTTGTAAATATTTTAGATCGGCTCTGTTGCCGATCGCAGTAATGTTGCTTCCTCGTTTTATTTTATTGAATTTTTTGTTCTTAGGGCGATAGTTTATATCGGCCATCTAAAGGCGATGCATCAATGTACATCGGCTGTCACACAATCGGCTAACCAACCAATCAAGTGTTTACCCAAATGCTAGGGTAATATCTCTTCAAATATTTTCCATTAAGTGCTTTTCCAAAAACTTCTCTATCTAATCCCTCAAGTAAACAAGCATTACCGGGCACAACACGATGAACCTTAAAAGGCCCTTCCTAGGTAGGAGACCATTTTCCAAACCGATTATCATGTGATCCGATCGGTAGAATCAATTTCCACACCAAGTCTCCAGCCTCAAAAGATTTTGACATAACTTTTTTGTTATAATACCTAGCAACCCTCGCTTTATTCTCTTTAATCTTCTCCAACGCTTTCAATTGGATTTGAGCCAAATCTTCCAACTCATCAACCATTAAATTATAATACTCATCGGCTACTAACTGATCCTGTAATCCAATCCTTCTTGAGCCGATGTTGGTCTCCCATGGCAAAATTGCATCATGTCTATAAACTAATTGATAAGGAGGCAGCTTAATTGATCCATGGCAAGACATCCGATAAGCCCATAATGATTCCGATAGCGTTGAATGCCACTTTCTAGGCTGTTCACTAATATTTCTTTTGATCAATTTTATCAAACTTTTATTCGATGCTTCTGCTTGTCCATTGGCCTGAGTATAATATGGTGATGAATTTAATAACTTGATAACCATACCCTCTGCAAACTGAACAAACTCATCCGATACAAAAATTGAACCTTGATCAGTAGTTATAGTCTGTGGGATACCAAACCGATATATAATGTGCTCCTTAACAAAGTTTATAGCATCGACTGAAGTAACTTTCTTCAACGGAATGGCTTCAACCCACTTAGTGAAATAATCGGTTGCTACTAGAATAAACTTATGTCCTTTACTCGATGCCGAATATATTTGACCAATCATGTCAATCCCCCAACCTCGAAACGGCCATGGTTTGATGACAGGATTCATAGCCGATGCAGGTGCTCGTTGAACTGCTCCAAACTTTTGATAATCTTGGCAACCCTTGTAATATCTGAAACAATCTTCCAACATTGAAAGCCAAAAATATCTAGCCCTTCTAAGCAACCATTTCATTTTTTAAGCCGATTGATGTGTACCACAAATCCCTTCATGCACTTCACACATAACAACTTTTGCTTCTTCCAAACTTATGCACTTAAGGAGAACACCATCAATCGTTCGATAATATAAATCATCATCCAATAACACATATTTCAAAGCATGATATTTTAGCTTCTTGGTAGCCGATTGCGACGGATTTTTCAAATAACTATAAATTTCATACCCCCAATAATCCTTTCCCATCGGTATATCAGTTTCAATCGGCTCATCATCTTCAAACACATCATTATTGTCCATCGGATCCCTTACAACTATCTCTCCATACCCGATGGTCTTGAAACCAGAAGCAACCTGGGCTAAATCATTTGCTTCCAAATTCTGCTCTCTAGGGATATGCATTAATGAAACAATTTTGAATTTCTTCATCAGATCCAAACATTTATCATAATAAACTTTTAAATTATCATCTTTGCACTCGAATTCCCCAGATAATTGCTTGATAACCAAAAATGAATCGCCCATTATCTCTATGACACCGGCTTCAATTTCTTGCAATAATTCCAACCCTTTTAACACTGCTTTGTACTCGGCTTGATTATTAGTATGATAAAGCTTGATAGTAAAAGCAAACTCAAAACTTGCCCCCGAGGCGAAACAACAACCAATCCGATGCCACATCCATGTCTACAAGCCGAACCATCAAAAAATAAAGACCAGGGCACCGGTTCCACCAACTCAACCGATTTATCTCTATGCTGAACAATAAAATCGGCTGTTGCTTGCCCTTTAATGGCTTGTGGTGATTCATATCTCAAATCAAACTCTAATAATGCAAAAATCCACTTGCCAATCCTTCCTTTTAAGATTGGAGCCGATAGCATATACCTGATTATATCGGCTACAAATATCACGATGGACTCATTATTCAACAAATAAGGCCTCAGCTTGGCGCAAGAGAAATATAGGCATAAACACCACTTTTCCAGTTGAGAATATCTTGTTTCAGCGTCAATCAATCGTCGGCTTAGATAAAAAATTACTCTTTCTTTCCCTTCAAACTCTTGAACAAGAATCGAGCCGATGGCATTACTCTCAATAGATAAATATAATCTGAACGAAATCCCTTCTCTCGGTGGCATTAATACTGGAGGAGAAATAAGATATTCCTTTATATCATTGAAAACTTTTTGGTGCT
Source organism: Leersia perrieri (assembly GCA_000325765.3). Lineage (NCBI taxonomy): Eukaryota > Viridiplantae > Streptophyta > Magnoliopsida > Poales > Poaceae > Leersia > Leersia perrieri. The sequence goes on from CM002479.1 coordinate 11,105,537, forward strand.
TTTCTTCTCAGACAAATTTTTCATCATTTTACAATTTCAATAATGGAGTCCAGGGTTCAATCCTACCTGACAAATTTGATATAAACCTCCTGATAAAATTTATCTTTCCAAGTAAAGATTGCAATTCTTCTTTATTTATCGGTGGCTCTGTTTTGTTGATCGCCTTGATGCTCCTTTGGCTAATCTCTATTCCCCGCTCATGCACCATAAATCCTAAAAACTGCCTAGCTGATACTCCAAAAGCACATTTATTGGGGTTCATCTTTAATCCGTATTTCCTTGTCTTTTTAAACACCTTTCTCAAATCGGCTATATGCAGCTGGCGTTCCCTAGATTTTATAATGACATCATCAATATAAATTTCCACCAATAATCCAATCAAATCATGATAGATATAATTCATAGCTCTTTGATAAGTAGCACCAACACTTCGCAATCCAAAAGTCATGACGACCCACTCATACAACCCGATGGCACCAGGACACCTGAACGCCGTTTTATGAATGCTGTCTTCAGCCATAAAGATTTGATTATACCCTGCATTACCATCCATAAAACTAATAATCTTGTATCTTGCTGCAGCATTGACAAGCTCATTGGCTAAAGGCATCGGGTATTCATCTTTCGGAGTTGCCTTATCGAGATCGCAAAAATCACTACAAACCCTCATCTTTCCATTTTTCTTCCATACTGGTACTATATTTGAAACCTATTCTGCATACCGACATGGTCTAACGAAACCTGCCTCATATAATCTAGTAATTTCTTCCTTGATCGGTATATGCAGGTCTAACTTGAATTGCCTAGGTGGTTGTTTATAAGGTCGATATCCTGGCTTGATCGGTAGTCGATGTTCCACTATTGATCGGCTTAAACCTGGCATCTCATAGTATTCCCAGGCAAAACAATCTCTATATTCTTTTAACAATTCAATTAATTCCTTTTTATATTCTTTGGGCAAAGTAGAACTAATATATGTCGGTCTTGGCCTATCTCCAGATCCAATATCAATTTCCTCCAACTCATCGACCGATGTCAATCCTTGCCCAAGCTTTCCTCCATCTTCCATTATGGCGCCTGTTAGAGCTGAAGGCTGCAAGCACCGTCAACAATCAGCTGGATACCGTCATTGGCCACATCAAGAAACTCTCCTTCCCAAGATTTTCCCGATATGCACTCAATTCCCTTCAACTCCCAAATAGTCAAATCGGTTGTTGCAACGTTAATCGATTTATCAGCTTGGACAATCTCAATTTGATCACCATGCCACTGCAGCAAACTCTGATGCATTGTTGAAGGAACACAAATCCCGCCCAAGCAAAACATTATACGATCCCTTGCCATCAATGATAAAGAACGTCGTTGGAATCGTCTTACTGCCTACGGTCAAACCCACATTGACTACTCCCTTAGGATCCAAAGAATTGCCTCCAAAATCCTTTAAAACCATATTTGTCTTGATCAGTTCTTCAGGACTTTTACCAATTTTTCTATATGTCGTATATGGCATTATATTGACCGCAGCACCACCATCGACTAACATTTTTGACATCGGCTTTCCGTTTACAAATCCTGTGATGTACAATGGTCTAAGATGCCAATGTTCTTCATCTTCTGGCTTCTCGAAAATGGCTTGCTGAGGTTCTAGACACAATTGTGCCGGTGACTCCTCATCATCTGATTCCACCCTTGGTGCCTTAAAATCTGATGGGAGAAAGAAAACCATACTGATATCGGCTTCATTATCGGTGGTTCATCAGTTTTAGCTTTAACATGCCACTCTTTTCTAGTAACTCCGGGTCGGTTTGCATAACGCTCCCGAGCAATCTCCCGATGCCTCAACCTTTGAACTCGACGCTTCTGGTTCTTGGTAAACAAACCACTCGGACACCACTGATTTTCATGTTAGATCGGCTCTTCATTGACTGGCCCCAATCGTTGATGAACCGATTTTCTCCTATCCTGATAAACTGGCTTGTGCACCATCGGCTTCTCTTGATTGCAAACAAGACAGTTGTCAGCCGATGGTAGTCTGACCCCATTATTCCAACAATACTGAAAAAATTCACAACTTCAATGCGGATCAAACTCTGGTTCTTCTCTCTCATAATACTAGTAATACGCCCGTGCTAACGCTACGGGAACATTTGGAATAGTCTGTTACCAAAAGGTTAAAAACCATAAATTCATAGCACCAATACAAATAACAAAGTAGACAAAGACATCCAGCAAAATGCCGGGACACTGCAAAACTTGCATATAGAAGATTATAACAAATTTTGTCATTGTCGTACTACATTTCATCAAAGCTACTTGGAAGATGAATATCATCTTCCGGTCATCAAGAAAAACATGATGCATATACATGATTTTATATCATTGGAACTCTAAGCCATTGTCTATCCCAAGTCGCCAAAGATAGTAATTGATGGATTGCATTGTTTGACCTTCTTCACAGGCATGCAACATAACTATGAGTAAACAAATTCGAAAGGACAAAAAAAAAGTAGTGACCTAGATTGAGACCTGAGCCTGAGTACAAGCAACAAAGAGATCCTTTTATATGAAAAATTATCCTTCACAATTAAACACTTAAAAGAATGTCAAATACACAATAGCACAGTACCAGAAAACTTACTCTGTATCCTGGCACTAAAACGGAGGGCTTACTCACATGACCATTATAAATTTATTATATTTTATAAACTTATAGAAATATAAAATTGTGTTGAAACGGACAACCCTGGACAATATAATTCAAATATCATAAAATTTTTGCTGAAGGGACTGGTAATTTTAATCTAGCAATTATTGTCATGTTACATATCTGCACAAGAAGAAAATTAATTGATTGTTATGGGCAGAAATCTCATGCGGCATGCAAGATTAGATTAGATAAGTTGGTTAGCTGGTTGTTAGTCGAGTTGTTAGGTTCCTGGCTCTATATATGATGAGAGTACGGCAGCATTCTTAATTAGAAGTTAATCAAGAAAGAAGTAAATCTAATCTCTAAGTCTCTCCCTTTCTCTGTTCCTCCCACCAGCTCCGGGGCAGCGAGGCTGCAGGCCTCGCCAACCTGTCGAGCAACCTATCCACGGCCATAACAGAATGCTTGTGCATGTACCAATTTATTAGAATATGGGTTGTCTTATTTATTATCCAGAAAGAACAATACCCTAAACAGTAGAGTTCAACTCAAAAGCCACATGATTTAACTGATCTGGGGCTCACATAAATGGCGCCATTCCACCATCTTAGGCTCAGACCAATTAAGCAACACAACAGAAAATATATTGGAACAAACTGAGCTACTCTAATTGTACTGAAGGCAATTAACAGGAAAATGTCTTCCATCAGTCCCAACTACAGGAATGAACTTTGGCTTCTCTATCCCTATACAACTTCTTCAGTCGTCTATCCCAGTCTTCTGCTACTCGCTCACCATTGAAATTTTTAGTTGGAAAACTTCTTCGAGAACCGTTTTTTTATCAAATTCGAGCACATGGTTTAAGAGCTGAGATCCATGACAAGCACCAGAAAGACCTAATAGTTAACAGTACACCATAAAAAGCACAAAAAAAACATTTTGTATATACAAATATTGCACATACCATTTACTCAGGTGAAATTTAATGTGCTAACAGGGATATAAAAAGTTTGGCACCACAACAGAGCTACACCTTTTTGCAGAGATCAGAAGAAAACTCAAACAAACCTCATGTAAGAGTGCATATTCTTATTTTGTCCGGTGTTGCAGTTCCTAATTATCCAAATTGAACCACCATCCATGCAAAGAATACTAATCAGTTTGCTTGGACCTGATCAGTACAAAATGTTATTTACCTCAAGCATCTGAAAGCGAAGGTTGATAAAAGAGCTTATAGCTACCTATATCAGTAAAACATGCAGAAGGTACCGATTAGTTTCCAAACGCTGGTTATATAGCATAGGGCACTCTGCAAAAAGAAAAAAAAGAGAGAAGAGAATCACCTTCCTAATTTGGCACAAAGACACACAGATTAAAACCAAAAGTTCAAAATCAGGTTAAATACCATTACTACCAAGCCATTGCATTTTATTTTTTAACTCATATTCATCTCTTCTACTTTGAAGTTCATTTTCCTTGATGACATTATGTCCTTTTACAGATGGTGTTATTTTGATTGCATAATCTGAACATGTACCTCGATGAGGTATACTTTAGCAAATGCAGGCTCCGCAATCCAAAGCAATCTGATAGGAAGACCAAAGAACTGTTGAGATAATGCTAGTGTCATTTTTAATGTCCGGTATGACAACCAGAGAATAAGTACGGAGTATTCAGCAAGTTCTTATCTTAAATAGGGAACATGCAAAAATGACTTTCCCAAATATCATTACCTACCCAAAAGTTCTAATACATAATAAATTGTATTACCCTCAAAAAACAAAAATGTACATGCAAACATTAGTATAGTGGATTACTGGATTCTCCTACCAATGATCAGTTCCAACTGAGGAACAGCTGGGGGCTGTACTCCAGCTTCCATGTTGCGTCGATCATGGCAGTCTTGGATCCGCGATGACCCACGTCCTCACTGTAGCCAACAGTTCTTGAGTTTTGACCTGAAACGATGGAAGTGACTATACATGTCAGCATGTTAAAACAAAACTACCGGTGACTCTGAACAATTTTCATTGACACATACATACCTCCATGTAGTTGGTATCTGCCTCTTGTAGTACCACATTATTCACAAATTTGGAATGTTGCTCTAGATATAAAAATATTGTCTGGGAGTTGAAATCTAGATCCATCTTTGTAGATTTTTAATTTGCATTTCATCTACCAAGAAAACAAACTCATAGTGCTTAACAACCATCAAAGTGCTTAACTTCAGAAGATATCTAGAGACCATCATCTAGAACTAGCAATCGAGCATCTGGTAGTCATTGATGAAGTTGTCAGCATTTATTCAACAATTTGTTCTACTTTTGAATCGAACCTTCATCAAAATGCTCAAATCATATACAAAGGTGTGGGCAGAGCGGGCACTGAGGATGGCCGGCTGCACGTGAGGAGGCGTGAGCGCGAACTGGCCATGAGCACACGACGGCCGAGAAAGGGGACGCCGGAGGAGCGGTGCTGTCGATGAGTGACGGCGACTGGCGAGACCTTGAGCTGGCAGCGACGCATGAGGGTGGCCTAACGGCGAGGGCGGGGGATCGGAGACGCGAGATGGCGATCTGGTGGCGTAGAGGAGAGAGTGTCGACGATTGTCTGGTGGCGGCGCGGGAGGGTGAGAACTGGCGAGACGCTAGCGGCGGTGATTGGGGCTGCCCCGGTGATAGCGGCGGTGATTAATTAGAGTATCGCGTATTCACGTGAGCGAGGGTTTCGGGAGGGGCGAGTGGGTGACGCGGACCGCGCGTGAGGGCGACGAGGTCCGGATCGATATGATCCATTGGATTTGACGGGGATGGATCTGGACCCTTCCATGGTCAAGTGAGGCATGAGAGATGAGTAAAACATGTTGATGCATTATAGGATAGATGAACACGATGCTTGCTCTTGCCGCCTTCGATATTTCCTAATGATGACTTCAGACCCGATCTTTATCTCTCTCTTGTCATAGTCTCTTTGATAGCCACCATGCACCATGCTCACTGGAAACGGGTGTCCATCTACCTTCATCGGCAATTTCCCGGTATCAAATTTGATTCGCCCTTGTTCCACAGCCGATTGAATTTGTTGTCTGAAAGTTTTGCACTCGATAGTATGATGAGTGCTTGAATTATGCCACTTGCAATATTTATTTTTCTTAAGTTCTTCAACCGATGGAATGATATGTCCAGGAGGTAATTGCAATTGCTTTTCCTGGAGCAGCATGTCAAAAATCTTATCGTCTTTATTAATATCAAAGTCATAATGTTCCTCTCTATCAGATCGCTTTACCCAAGGGCAAGTGACAACCTTCTTTCCCCTGGATGCCCACTCAGCCAACCCGATCTCAGCATCTGAATCAGAATCACTGGAATAATCTTGATAATTGACCTTTTTCTGCATAAATTTATCCTTACGTGATTCTTGAAATCTTACTTCATGAGCCGATACTCTCTGGACCAACTGAGACAAACTCTCAAATTCTTGAGAAGAAAATCTTTCTTTAATAGGTGTCAACAGTCCTTGAAAAGCCATTTGAGAATCAATTAATTTTAAGCTATAGCATCGGCTTCTAATGTCTCTGAATCTCTGAATATAATCAGAAACCGATTCATCCATCCTTTGCTTAACCGACGTTAAATCTGTTAGCTTCATCTCTTGGTTTCCAGAATAGAAATACCGATGAAATTTCTTTTCCAAATCGGTCCAGCCTTAAATTGAGTTAGGCGGTAATGAAGTGAACCACACGAAAGCCAACTCTGACTATGATAAAGAAAATAATCTCACTTTTAGCGCTTCATCGGCTGCTGCTTCTCCTCACTGAGCCAAATATCGGCTAACATGCTCGATGGTTGACACATTTCCTTTGCCATTAAATTTTGTAAAATTAGGAACCCGATATCGGGATGGGAGAGGAACTTGATCATACCAATCTGGATAAGGAGGTCGATATAAGAAAGTTTTCTCTTTAGGCTTTAAACCAAATTGCTACTGCATAATTTCTGCAATTTTATCAGCCATGTCTTCACCAGGATTTCGGTAAAGATTATTGTTCACGGGCTGATTCTGAAACTGATTCCCCTGATATTGATAGGTTCGACGATACCGATCATTTTCTGATTGATATTGCTGCCTGACAATTCCAGTTATAATTTGGATGTTGATTTGGTGTTCCAGTATTTGGAGGATTGTTAACAACTTCCCTGAATTCAGTATTCATCTGATCATAAATAGAATCTCTTGGAAAATACACTGGTCCCCCTGGTCTTTGGAAATCCCTCCATCATTTTCTGCAACACGTCGACGATAGAATTGGCAAATACTCGAGAATGATTAACAAGAGCTTGATTAATCTATCTACCAATTATTTCTTCAATTCTACGAATGTCTTTGTCTGTTGGTTGACTGTTCGATGGTTCTCCTGCAGTAGCAACCTTTGGAAAATCTGCTTTTTTGATCTCCCAATTCCTGGTTGCACTGTAAGACTCCAAACAAAGGGCCTGATACGCGTCTATCATCTGTTCCAATTCTGTTCTTTGCGCATCGGTTAACTTGTCCATAGTGACTGGTATAACGGGATCGTCTCCAGCCACGATGAAGTTTCTGTCTCACCAGGCGTGCAAAAAAACGTGTTGATGTGAAATTTGAATCCCACGTGTACTGCGCTAGGCCTGTGAGATTTGCTTGCTCCTGAGCGCAGGTCCTTCTTCAACGGGTTCTGGGCGTGCCAGTTGATTTGATCCTGCAATCAACAAGAATAAAATTTAAGTTAGATTAGGATCGTTATTGGCCTCTAGGCTGATAACTGGAAGCCGATACCGTGGGTGTTAGGATCCGCCTCGTAGAGAGGAAACGAACTTAGATCGGCTATTTAGAAGATTAGATTCTTTAATATTTAGTTTACATAGAATATCTTTGAACCAGTTTTAAATGAGTTGAAGCTGATACAAGCAAAATATAAACTATCGGCTGAAACCCCGATAGAACCATGTACGCCATGACCGGACATATTTAATCTGATGAACTCTAGAAACAGGCTAAAGGATTGGGCTGAACCAAGGCAGCTTAACCCGATGACTAGTGTAAACCGATTTAAATAATCCGATGCACAACATGCATGATGGTGGATATATCGTGTCGTATATGAATTTGCCTTGACATATTATTATCAAAAGTAACCTAATTAGAATATCGAACTGAACCGAGAAAGTCCTAATTAGCATCCTAATTAGAATATTGAACCTAACCAAGAAAGTCCTAATCAAGATGATCTGATGCAAATATGCCATGGTTGATCTAAAATCTAACGATATATATGGTATGCGACATACAAATAAATGCCTAAAGCGACGATTAAATTGCATGAAGTTTGACGAATCTTACCAACTGCCGTAGTTCGAACCTAATTGATGCAGCACAACTCGAAAGCTCAATCCATAGAAAACCTAGAAAACCTAGCGAGAAGACGCTAGGGTGGCGATGCGCCAAAATAGTTGTATTGATTCTCTCTCTTTACAGGTACCCGGGCTACAATATTTATATCCACGGGTATTCAACTCCGACTTGAACACGACTCGATCGTCTTCACATATGCGATCGTTTTACAAAAGGAAACTAGACTCCTATCTTTACAAAACTAAGACTCCAAATCTAATATGAAAGGAAATTATTTAAACTTCCTAATCTAGATACAATTGGTTTCCAAATATGGAATCTGAAACGAATCATCACAGAGCCCTTCGTGTTGACTTGGTCTTTATCGGCTTCAAACTGAATCGGTTTCAACCAACCTGATTGCCATTATCCACACCTTACCCGACAGACTCTCCCAAACTTTCAATTTAGCTTTTATCGGCTTCGTCCAAAATCTGGTGTCAACACATGGCTGTCCAACGTTAAGAAATAGGGTTGTCACATGCCATCTTGCTATGGGTAGGTTTCTGTAGCCTTATGCCGAGCGGGACGGCAAAAACGATAAATGTGCCATACTGATAATTGAAACATCTATAACCCAGTAAATGCCTAGTTCACAAATAAAAGACACCCTTGTCGAAGTAGATAACATAGTCTCACCATGCTATTAGGCCACGTGTCACATGGAGTAGAGCTGATGTTGATAAATTATTGAAAATATGTTGTAGGTGGATAATTGGAAGAGAAATTAATTTGCATGGGGTCATTTGTACAAAAGTGAGTTGTAGGGGGGAAACTAGAAAGATTAGTGACTTATAGGGGGTATTTGGATTTTCCCCTCAAAACACTCAACCATATGAACACTCCACACTGATATTACCATAGATAAAAAGGAATGAGACAAAATGAGATCATGATTTACTCCATCACCTGCATCAATCTAGTGGATTGGACTATGTAAATGAATAATCAATCATGTAAATTGGATATATCTACGTGATTCAGTGGCGACACTTTCCTCCTCTTCCTCTTATGCCACATCTATTCAAACCCTAACTAGATTAAAGGGGAGATGCAAGCTAATCTTGATTGATGTCAGCTCTACATAGGGATCGAAGGGGTCGCTGCCAGAGTTCGGTAAGAGTTGCAGCACTGGAGATCTCTCTCCACTTTTCTTGGCATTGATTACTCAATCGTGATATGGTTTACGTGGTTTGAGGATAGTCTACCGATCTGATACCTTTGGTACTATTTGAAATACCAGCTGTATTCTATTAAGTCTAAACTGCCAATAATTTAGTCCTTATTTACTTCACTGCCATCGTGTTATGAAAATTTCTTTCCATACCTATCCCTCTCATGATCAACAGTTCATAATACACCACTTGCAAATACCTCTACGTACCTCACACACACACACCATAAAATGGAGATTTGTGAATCTCTGGAAGGTATTTTACTGTGGGTTAAAGAAATGCTGTAATGTTTTATCACTTGGAAAAAAAATCCTCGCTACCTTGCCTGTTCCACCAGCATCTCCTTCTCAGTTAACTCAGGACCCTTTTTGACAACAAAACATAAAGCTCCGCCATGTGTATCTCCTCCTCACAGTGCCGCGGGCAATATCGGAGCCCTAACCGGCAAGGACGACTAATCTGTGCGGCTCCGTCACCACTTTCATGATTACAGATAAGAGATATCCTCAATACTCGGAAGCATGAAGCACATCGGGAAGGTACACCATAGATACGGAAGGAAATCTAGTCATAGAAGGAAAGTTACCAGACAACACGGAAGGAGTCCGTGTTATCAAGAGATCCAGACAGTGTCCTGTTCGTGGGAGGCGAAGACTTTCCTAATCGTGCAGAGCTCTTAGTCCGAGTCCTACTTGAAGACTACAGGTAGCCCACGGTATAAAAGGAGTACTCCCCCCACGGGTTAAAGACAGATCAATCCAACTACAGCAGAGGCCCTAGTCGCTGCGTAGAAGTTTAGCCACCAAAGTCATCAGGATTGTTGTCGACTCCCTCAACTACGATCTCGACGGATTCTCTTTTTCCATATATTGTACTATGTGATTAGGGGTTTTTTCCCACCATAATCCCATATAAACTGGAAGTAGGGCTATTACCTTCTCGGGGCCTGAACCAGTATAAAAATCCATGTCTCTTGCTATGTGATGATGTCGTACTGTATAAGTCCTTACGTCAACGCTACTCCGTCATCTACATACTCAGTCTGTGGATATCAACCATTGACAGTGGCACGCCAGGTAGGGAATCTTGGTGTTCAAGGACCTCGCGACATGATACCAAGCTACATCAACTACCATGCCAGCTTTGCTCCCACAGTGCCAATACCGACAACGCTGGTGTGGACTTAAGTCTGATATATCGTTTTTCCAGTTTGCATGACTACACCGATCGTCTACAACCAGCCAATGGTCGAGAACAAGTTCGGTGTAGCCGTGAACGGAGAAATCAACCCTTAATTGGCAACCCTTCCTGCTTGGGTGGAGGCTAGGGCACCGACTACCGCAACAACAAGGGAGCATCCTCAGGAGGCCACTTTCTGATATCAGGCATCGGCAAGGAGGCTCCACAAGAAAGCAAGGATTTGGTGTGCCATCCACAAAACCACTAAGCGCTCCCTGGAAACTGCAAGATGGTGCGACGTGTCAAGGCCTACGTAGAGGAATGCGGGCAACAAGACGGAGAACATGTGTTTGACAACTGGTGTCTAATCCACAATAGTAGGACACATGACATCCTGGATTGCAAAGTATACCTAAAGGCCCTCGGGCCTACAACATCACGAGTGACACCTAACTCCAACCGCACTCAACACAACACGGGGGAAGCAGAAGAGGAGCCCAACCCTGACCGTTTTGTCGGGGTCATCATGTCCAACCTGCAAAAATCCCTTACGTCGGATAGCGCTAACAATTACTCGACATCCGGTTCCGATAACTCGCGTGGGATCTACACCATTGACGACAACACCAACGCGGCCTCGGCTTCAGGAACACCCGCACAACATCTCGCGACAAATAGAAATGATACTGAGCGAAACACCTTACGACGCTGCTCAGAACCCGAATATAGCCGACTGGGCACAACGACTTCGAGCAATGTCCGCTAATCTCAGTACTTCGCTCAATAATGCAAGCATTGACCCACCACCGGAGCTGACCAACGATGAAGCGGCAAGGACAGCGGCAACAACAACACAGGCTACGAGGGCAGTAGCTACGACCACCGCAAACGAGAACCCCAATACAGGAGATCGAGAACCCGTCGAACCCCTAGAGGTCGACCCGAACGTCATCACCCTCGGAACCGCACAATATGGGCAAGGTGAGGACAGATGCCACCCAGAGAACATGACCTCCGAGAATGACTCGACAGACAATGTCGGGACCGTCAAGAACAACGACACCGAGCCACGCGTCACCGGGAGGACACAGACCAACAGGGGGGTGGTGGTCGGAGAGAAGAACAGGATAACGAGCGACAAAGCCAATCTCGTTGTGGATGCCACGACCATGTTGACGAGCATGACGATGGAGAACGAGGACGACGAGAATCTCGCTCCACTCATCCATGCAGAAGCCGATCACGGGGGCGTCTATCCAGGAGCCCTTCATGGAGCACCAGTGATGTCTCACCAATCCCAGTGACTGCGAGGACGAGCCAACCGCTCACCCTTTGTGCTAGACGGCGGTTGCAGGGCTTTCGTACCTGCACTCCGAGAAGTACGATGGCCCAAAAACTTTAGACCCGGGGCAATCGAGAAGTATGATGGGAGTACAGATCCAAAAGAATTCCTGCACACGTACTCCATAGTACTCTATGTCGCGGGCGCCGACAACAACGCGTTGGGAAACTATTTGCCCGCGGAACTCAAAGGGCCGGCTCGATCGTGGCTAGTACACCTCCCGCCGTGATCGATCACTTCGTGGGAAGATTTGTGGCATCAATTCATTGCCAACTTACAAGGAACCTACAAACGACATGCCGTCGAAGACGATCTACACGCAATGACACAAAACCAAGGCGAATCCCTGAGGTATTACATCCGGCGATTCAACGAATGCAGTAATACCATCCCAGAGATTAGCGACTCCTCGGTAATACGTGCCTTCAAGACCGGCGTCAGGAATCGTTACACTACACAAGAGCTGGCAATGAAGAAAGTCACTACCGCCCGAAAGCTTTTCGAGATCGTCAATAGGTGTGCACACGTAGACAACACAATACAGCAAAAAGATGGAAGAAGCAAGAAGGGCGAAGAAAAGAAACCCAATGGGAAGGAGGCATCGAAACCAAATAGGGAAATGTGTCATAGGAACAGGAAGCGCAAAGCGCCCACAGAGGTCCTCGCCATGGACCGCGTAGAACAATCAAAACTCACGCCCCGCAAGACGATAATTCCCGAAGACAATGGTGCCCAATCCATAAAACGAACACCGATAGCCTAGAAGAGTGCATCGTCTTCAAGAAAGCCCTAGCTCGACAACAAACACCTGACAAGGGTAAATGAGTAAGGGTGGTTGAAGCCAGTTCCACAACAGACGACGATGTCCCCATTTTCCCAGATCAAGACCTCCATGTTTCCCACATCTTCGGAGGATCCACAACATACTCTTCCAAACGGGACTACAGAAGGGCAGAATGAGAAGTCTGTGCAATTACGCATGCAGGAACGTCGAGGATGAAGTGGTCGCATAAGGAATGTCAAAGTCGCCCGAGTCCTCATCGATGGCGGAAGCTCAATCAACCTCCTCTTAACTGGTACTCTAGACGCCATGGGGATCCTGTGTAGTAAGTTAAGCCTGTCAGATCAACCCTTCCATGGGATCACCCCCGAATTGTCATCAAAACTACTAGGCAAGATTATACTGGCCGTCACCTTTGGACAAGCCGACAACTTCCGAACATAACAAGTCACCTTCGATGTCGCTGATTTTGATGCAACATACAATGCCATCTTAGGCAGGACCACACTTGCAAAGTTTATGGAGGCATCTCATTACACCTACCAGTTGCTTAAGCTTCCGAGGACAAAGGGAACAATAACAGTCTACGGAAACACAAAGCTTGCCATGCAATGCGAAAAAAGAAGCTTGGACATGGTAGGATAGAACTCCACTGCTCCCGCCACAAGCAACAGGTTGAAGAAACCCAAAAGGACATGTCAGACGATAAAAGCACCAGGGGCGCAAAAAATGGTGCCAATAACCAACACGGTTGACTCTCAAGTCCTCGCCATCTTCTCCGACAACACAACAGAGCCAACCGATAATGAGGACCTTAACGTCCCATGGACATTGATGCTCGGAGGCATCATTACTCAGCATGGAGCTGGGTCGGCATTCACACTAACATCCCCAACAGGGATAAGATATGACCGGATAATCCATCTGAAGTTTCCAGCAACCAGCATTATAGCAGAATGAGAAGCACTTCTCGCAGGCATAAGACAAGCTCTACATCATGGGGTCCAACACCTATGAGTACTCGCAGATTCATAGCTCATGAGCCTGACGAGAACAAGCCAACTACCCACAAGTACAAGTATTGTCACTTACCTCAACGAGCTCCAGAGGCTCGTGAGCAGTTCCAGACTTTTTTCAGCATGCATGTTCACCGCATGGACAACATCAAGACCAACACTCTGGCTCGACGCGCCCCTCCGAGGACTACCTCCTACAGGGACAATACGATACAGACGGAACCATCTGTCTAAATGACAGATAACAAATACACAGATCCGAGTAACAACTCGAGGACCACACAATAAGAGCAGCCGTTCTAGCAGCCAGTAGACAAATAACCATAACCTCAAAGAAGCAGAAGTGCCTGCATATCTCTATATCGTTGTCAACGACGACAACCATGACACTGTTCGTGCACAAGCCATCTAGTTAGCAGGGCAAGAGGTTTATGTCAAGAATTGAAACAAATCATATACCTTTATTTGTTTCTCTCAAATGTTCCCATCTATACATAGCATATATACAATAATACAAAAGCCCGATTCAAGGCCGCAAATCTTATTTATTATAAACATCTACATATATACATGTTGAGATCGACCCTACTATTCCTTTACACAAGTCTGTTAATGCCTCTAAGCATTGCACGGGATTCTTGGCTGGGGACGCCCAGAGCTGATAAGGACAATTTAGATATTAAAATAACTGAAGGACCATGTAAGAACTGGTCATATCAGAGAGTTCATAACACATATTAACCAAGCTTTGTAACCGAAAATTGGATTATCCTAATCCTAAGCTTTCTTCGTCGAGGTCTAACACAGCTGGGGGCTAGGACATCGTTGCTTCAACAAAACCATTAATCCTAAGCTTTCTTCCTCGAGGTCTAACACTTCCGAACAACGCTGGGGGCTATGACAAATATTGCATATAAACTAAGGAAAAGAGTGTTATTCTTCAAAGCCTCGTTCCCCGAGATTTAATTCTCCGAGAACAATGCTAGGGGCTAGAGAATACCCAATCCTAATAGATTAGCGATAACGTGCTTGTCTTACGAATACTTCCAAAAATAATTTTAGAATAATCTCATTACTTTACCAAATATTACAAACATCACACACACACATATATATATGTTCGACAAGTTTTGCAGATTGCAAAACAATGTTTTTTCACCACTTCGGCCACTCGAACTCGATCGACTTGAAGACTTCTTCAGCCAGAGGTGCGAGCCGACGAGCCGACCTATCGATCTCCGAAGGCGACCACCTCGACTGACTGAATCCACCACGCAGGACCTTGAGATTCAGATGAGGATAGGCGTCGTGGATACAGGTGAGTACGTGACCACCTGCAAACTGACTAGTACGCCGGCACTCATCTTTAAGTTCTTGATCTATGCGTTGGCCGATCCCGCTGAGTTGGGTACTCACTCCTTTGATCCATGACATGTAGCCTGTGGTGGACCTCTCGGGGACAGCTTGCTCGATATTCAGCTCCTTGTAGACAGAATTGAGTGATGTGTAGCAGTTCTCGAGAAAGGAATTCAGCCAGACTTCGTGACCTATCAAAATCTTGAGGTCCTCATCTTCCTTCGCCATAGCCTAGTCCTTCTCTAGTTCGGCTTTCTCCCACTTCGCCTTCCAATATTGGGCGTGGCTCTCGCGCTCAGCAATCATCTTGAGAAGATCTACGAGAAACGAAGGGCAGAATCAAACAAAGTCTAAGAGGAAAAAGATCTAAGAGACTAGTTGCCCACCTAAGTTGTGGTGCAAGAGCGGAGCTAAGTCGAGACCTGATGGTGAACGCTTGGGAATACCCGTATCCTCGCGATCATCACTAGCCATGACCGGCGGGTCCCGTGCAGGGGAACAGAGGTCAATCAATGTCTTGTGACATTCGATATCAGGGGTGTCCATGACAACATCAGTTCTACAAAAGCACTACTAGATATGAAAAACAGAAGATGGATACAGAATGCCAATGAGTACTTGCTTCAAAATTACAATGCAAGACATCCAGAGAATACAAAAAATAAGGTTACCCCTGGTAGAAGGGGAGGATCCTATCGGTGATCGGCAGCACTTCCTCGCCCTGGCGCGGGTCCATCTCACCGCGACAAAGGATCTCCTCCAGCTCGATGTCGGGGTAGGCCGTCTTGAAGCACGCGAGGACATTGGCTGCGTCGGTGCGAAGGCCGATGGTGGCATTGTCTTTCACTTGGGCTGCATACTTCGCTACAACCCCCTCCATCACCTTGACAAGCTTGGCCTCGCCAAAAGATGGGATATCCACACGAACTCCCAGTCCGGCCGCTGTTTCGTGGAAGCTTGTGTAGCTGGTCCATAGAGAATCATTTTTGTTGCTTCGGGGTGGTCCTTCAGCTCCTCCAGCTTCACCTCCAAGCTCTTATACTGGTTATTGGAGCCCACGAGAAGCTCTTTCATCTTCCCGAGGTTCACCTCTGACACCTCCAATTTCTTTTGGAGGTCGGCAACCCTCTTGTTAGCGGCATCCACTAAAGCACTCGAGTTCGCGATTGAACTCGAGAGCTCTTGGGAGCCCTCATCGAGGAGTCATCGCCCCTCCGCGATCTTCTCCACCCAGTTAAGGGTACAGGGTGGAGACGGGAGGAGTGGAGCTGCGAAGGGCGCACGAGGATGGAGTTGTGACCACTGCCGGGGCCTCGCCCAAAGATGGAGTTGTCGAGGAGGTCCTAAAAGCAGCATCCAGAGTACATAGTATTAAAAGGAGATAAAAGGTTGCTTCAACATCAAAATGAAAGAAAAAGGAGCATACTCTAGCGATGCGATGGGGAGCAGTTTGGGAGGCCAGGGCTACAAAGTTCAGAGACAACTAGAAGAGTGAGATAAGCTATTGGAAGACGTTAGGGCCTGTCCGAGCAATTAGGTAATACAAGCCCTAAGAGAATTTTTCCATTTTTCCTCGATGGATTTGGAATAGCGTCCCCTATTATGGGCCAAACATCAAGAGGATACGGGGAGATACCTGATGGGACAGTGGCGGGCTCGCTTTCAGCGGCCAGGCTGCCGTTAGCAGCGGCTGCATCCTCCTGGCAGAGTTTCTTGGCGATCCCCTCCGTAGTGGCTGAAGATTTGTTCTTCAAGAATGGGGGAGTTGGCGGTAGCGGCGGACTAGTGTGAATGTGCTTCGCCCAGTTGGGCATTTTCGCATTTATAGGCCGCTTGCCCGATGGTTCTCTTTCCAATATCGTGGCAGTTTTTCCCGCCGAAGTTTTCTGAAATTCTGTTCGGTATAGTCGTTTTAGACTTAAAATCAAATGAATAAAGCTATGAAAACCCTTGGTTTGTTGTCAGGATTACCTTACCTTCTCGATTTTCTCGAGAACGGACATAAGGACTCATATAGACAACCAAGTATAGGCCTTGAATGAGTACAGAAGATCATTTGAGTTGAAGTCGGGGGCTACTGTCATGATTACAGATAAGGGATATACTCAATACCCGGAAGCATGAAGCACATCGGGAAGGTACATGATATGGGGGATTGCCCGATCTTCTCGTCGTAGGATCTAAGGATAACTTGACCCGTGCAACCTGACGAACCGATGGCACCAACAGCTGCTCAAACAGCCACCTGTGACAAATGATTTCACCCAACCACACGCTTTGGTCGATGCCTAACCTGAACCACGCAAAGGAGAGGCGATGCTCTTGCAAATCACAAGGAAACACAAGAACAAGTGGTAGAGAAAGACTCCCAATCCTCAAGGGGGCAGCAATGGCACAATCCTAAGGACAATTTGTGGTTAGGGTTTCCACTGGGTTTACAAGGGTTATTTATACTAGGAACACCCCTCCTAGTTGGGCTAAACTGAAGTTACATGGGTCTGAAGCGAAACAGGCAAGGAAAGTTTGGACTAAATCCAAGCTGAGAAAAGCAACACACAAGCAAAAGTTTGGACCAGTCCGAACTGATAAAAGGAACAAGTTCGGACCAGTCCGAACTGATAAAAGGAGCACTCCCTGCATGGTTCTGGAGCAGTCTTCACTAAAACGGGCATAACTTTCTCTACATAGATTCAATCGATGTGCCGTTTGTTGCGAATGAAAGTAGACTTCAAGGGCTTTCTATCCATGTATAACACTTGGGGTAGAACCTTCCAGAATGACACAGATTTGATTGTGTACTTTGATGTCCGAACATGGATATCAGCAGAATGACTTCAACTTGCTCTCCATGAATGTCAAGTGATTGTGCCACCATTTACATGTGCTTCGAACCTGAGAACAAGCAATACACATCCATTAGGTAGTACATTATTCTTAGAGGAGACAAGCTTATAATCATTAAGGAATAGATTCACCTCATGTCGTAGCTTTTTCAATCTAGCCTGTGTCAAAGGTCTCTCATAAGTGTAGTCATGAGGCTGAAGATCCTCATCAACATTGGTCAATGGAATGTCACGAGAGATGTACTCATCAGTACACCTTCACGGATACGGAAGGAAATCTAGTCACAAGGAAAGTTATCAGACAACATGGAAGGAGTCTGTGCTATCAAGAGATCCGGACAGAGTCCTGTTCATGGGAGGCGAAGGCTTTCCTAATCGTGCGGAGCTGTTAGCCCGAGTCCTACTTGAGGACTATAGGTAGTCCACGGTATAAAAGGAGTACTCCCCCCACGAGTTAAAGAAAAATCAATCCAACTATAGCAGAGGCCCTAGTCACGGTGTAGAAGTTTAGCCACCAAAGTCGCTGGGATTGTAGTTGACTCCCTCGACTACGATCTCAATGGATTCCCTTTTTCCATATATTGTACTCTGTGATTAGGGCCTTTTTCAACCATAATCCCATAGAAACTCGAGGTAGGGCTATTATCTTCTCGGGGGCCTGGACTAGTATAAAAATATGTGTCTATTGCTCTGTGATGATGTCGAACTATATTCCTTACGTCAACGTTCCTCCGTCATCTACGTACCCAGTATGCGGATATCGATCATTGACAATAGTCATCTCACAACAACTGCTACACCCACATGTCAAATTGTTTTGGACCACGTTCTCACATAGTGCACCTAAGCATGAAGGATTTATCCCTGAGAACAATTGAAGAAGTTTCAAGGAGAACACGGTCTGAATTTTTTGATAATATGGAGTACATGAATTGACTGGTCAACAAGGAAATTGCATAACGATAGATTTATGTAAGCAAAAGCTGACCCTAAAGGACGCCCAATACTAAATATATATGAGCCTAGGGATGGAAAACAGTAACACATGACAAAATTATCAGGCTCGCAGTCTAAAACTGACTTGGTCTGGAAGACGACAACTTAGAAGGAATTTCTGATGTAAAACAAAATTTATCTAAAAGTAAGCACCAAGAAATTTCGAACAAGTACTTATGTGCCCCGAGAATACTTCTTGACCCACGGCTAAATCGGTTTAAACCTGGTGTTATGGGCTCTTATACAAGGCTCCAAAACAGTGTGGTGGCATGGTAGAAGACTAGGGGATGGCCCCTAAATCTACTACTTCTTTATTTACGGTGTATCTCGTGAGTGCGCTATCATTTCATTTAACCATGTGTGTCCTTCTTGTTGTCTGGTTCGCTCTACCACCGACCCAGTTTGGATAGTCGCACACTTATTTTAAGCTAAGTGGCATGATGTCGATTGATATGTTGAAATATTGATTTCAACGAGTATATATATCCAAAAAGAAATAAATACTAGGTTGAAAATAAAAGATCTACTAGAAACTATAGAGAGCAGAACATGTGAATTGCTGCTGCATTTATTTGAAAAATCTAATACATATGTGTCTTAGCATTGTTATACCAAACATTTATGGGAATTCAGAAGACATAAATCCAAATCAATAAACAACTCACGGAATAAAAATCCAATGGATTGAGTATAGAATATTATAGTACACAAGAGGCATCAGTTATATCTAAATGCAACCTGCAAAATAACAATGTACAAATCCATCCATGTTATTTATTGTTAAAGAAAACATAAATTCAAATAAATCTAGGAACATACCAATTATATATGCATTACTTGATGGTTGAGCTTCTCTGTATAAACATCAGCTAGGCATTGTATGCCATCCAATCTACCCGTGAGCAAGATGAAAGAGAAAAGGTAACAATAATACTCCATCGATCTGCAACATTTCTTCATGGCTCCCGTCAAGATAAAGATTGTCGCTACTATTCTTTGCATGATTCTTGTGATCATGTCATGTGCCCTCACATCAACACCTACACATCCACCTACGCCTGCACGAGCACCACCTACGCCTGCATGTCCACCTTGCAGTATGTTGGTACTTTTACTCTTAATTATGTGTTTTGGGGGTTTTCAGTGAACCCTTTTGGATTACTTTTTCAATTATATATAAAAGGCTCAAAACACGCACACACACTACACACCTGTTATATATCTTCCACTTAAGAAACAAGATCCTATGGAAAATAATCCTACAGAAAATATTCTTATGTAATAATTCTAAAGAATTTAAATCCTATGTAAAATAATCTTATGAAGCCCTTTGAATCAAATGATTGAATCTTTCCAAATCCTTTGGAAATCTTGCCATTGTCATGTGCAGGGGGTGGGACTGTATTGTTTGACCAAAGGCCGTGGTGCAGTATGAGCCGGTGCAACCAAATATGCGAGAAAGAGGCAACAAAGCACAACTGCAATGGAATAACTACTAGTTGCCACTATAATACTTTGCCTGATAAATGTGAATGCTATTTGCATGAGAAATAACAATATCGGTAGATAACAAGGTTGTTGCTGATGTTTACATTAATTTCATGTATTCATCTATCTAAAACAAGGTATGGTTGTCGATGAATGGCAAATCGAATACTTCATCCGTTAGTCTCAGTGGATTCGCTGATATCAAGACTAACAAGAATACGAAACAAAGTCAGGAAAGATTTTTATATGTGTTCAGGCCCCTGTCGGAATAATAGTCCTACTCCTGCTAGTCGTGTGGCATGTTTTCCTTAACCAACGGATTAAGCTTGCCGCAGAGTACAATGAACTATAGCAGAATGCTAGTCTAGCACTCGAATAGCATATAGGGGGTGTATGGCTGTATATGTCGGGCTAATCGAATTGGCAAAGTTGTCGATGAGGTGCTTCCGAGGGTCCTGATGTGCTTTGGCAGGTTGTAAGTCATCGGATTCAATTGAACATGTCTTGAGTCCTTTAGGGGTCTATAGATTTATACTCCCTGTGAGGGAATCGTGACCTAGTCAGACTCAGAGATTTCGAGTAGGAAATATATATAGCAGGATAAGAAAGGAATTAGATTTAACCTATCCATATTGTATATTCCAATATAGAAATTTTCCCTAGCCTTTCCTAATTCTGTAATACTAGGTGGGTTTCTCTCCGTAGTTGTGAGGGTATCCATAATAATATGTGGTTACCGTATACACTACTATTCAGAGTACCCTATACCAAGTACTATGACAAAGGCATAGATCTATGTATACGTATATCAGATGCAGATTGATTAAAGAGATATGGTCGGTTTTATTATTTCACGTTGTGTTTTGTTGTTTCCACTGTGTTTTCTCATATTCCAAATATAGGTTAATGTGGACATATTGGTTGAATATCAATATCTTGTGTGCAGGCTTTGGCACAATGAACTCTTCCAAGATGTTACTACTTTACATTTTATACTTAAAATAAATTGCGCCATTTAGTTTTGTCCACTAAATTGCCCTGGTCAACACAACTTCCTCAGCAGAATCAAGCGAAAGAGATTTGTTGGCCATGAACATAAAGACATCTCAATTTCAACCAAAGGGCTTGACTCATGTTATTTGAAATATTTCAGTTTGTACTATTAGATGAAATTGTGCGGTGCCATATGATTTATCGCCAATTTTAGTAGAATGGGAAAACTCCATGTTGTATCCAAATTTTGAGTAGAACTATTCTTCCACTATTTTGAAAGATTATACCGGTCCACCGCCCTTTAAGTTTGACAATGACCGAGTGAGCATGTATACAAACTAAAAGGAAAAAAAGATGAATCCAAATCCATTCTATCTTCTGTTAGAAAAGAAATGCCTTCAGAAAAAAGCGGAAACATTAGAATAGGACCTTACCCTTACAGCTCAGAGAGTTAGCTCGCCTTGTTCTTCTGGTAGTATCAAGTATCCTCGAAAGTGCTACTCCTTGAAGTTAGCTAGCTTGTGATGCCACAATATTGAAGATAAGGAATGAAAGGCTGATGAGCCTTCCTCTTGGGCCTCTATAAAAGGGGATGTTTTTTAGGCTTGGAGGAGACACCAGAGACACGAGAGAAGGGGTAGCCTTCAGCCCAGCCTCATAGAAACTTCAGCATCACAGTTCTAGTAGTAGTTAAGAATACACCTTGCAAGTATACCTTGCTACACTACTACAGATCCATCCATCGAGAACGCAATATCAGTAACGGGGGAACGGGGACTGTGATGGAAAGCGTGAGCCATCCAGGGCCATGACGGATAGGAAGATACCTGCCACGGTTAGGGAAAAAACCGATACTAACATATCGATAATGGTTTAGAAACAAAAACCGTGACCGATTTGTCAACATTGGTAATGGCTCATAAGTTACGAACCATTTCCGATGTCCTGGCTATTAGTCACAGTCCATGTGGCACAAACTGTGACAGACAGTCAACCATTGGTAACGGTTTTTATGAAAAAACTGTGACAGATGAAAACCATCTATCACAGTTTTTGCATATAAAACTGTTACCTAAATAGGGTGACTATATATACCCCAACTAGTTGAAAAATTCCGTATCCCGACCCATTTGGCTGTTCACTTTTTGGGTGGGAGGTTAGGGAGGGTAAATTTTTGCCAAGAGTTAAAGAAAAAAATTACAGAAATAACATCGAGGTAATTAACACCAGTTGTATAATAGTTTTGATGATCACCATTAATCCATCCTAATATTATTAATTTATTGCAGATGGAGCGATGATGGATGTACTGAATAATTGACTAAGCGAGGAGTATAGAAGTGGTGTTGGGGAATTTCTAGCCACCGTTGAGAGCAATATGCGTCAGAGCACGATGGCCGCGATGGTGTCGGGGTGGCTTGTTGCAATCGCACCCTTTGAAGCTCCTGCTGCTGTGGTTGAGCTCACCGCTAGATGCGCCGCCTCCACACTCGACCTCCATTGCTGGCGACATCCTGGCGACGAGCTCATGGACAACAGTAGTGAGCTCGTAGTGTCCAGCTCATCGGCGGCGGGTGATGATGGGAACAACCGTCGTCATCGGCGAACCCTGCTACGGAAAACGACAGCGGATGATAGGAATCTGTCCGAGGGCTCGGGGGCCAAGGGTGTGGGGGAATCCGGCGACGGTGGAGCTCGTCGTGGTTACTGCAGCAGGTGAGGTGGGCGGTGAGCTCCAATCGGGATGGATTTTTAATGACATGGAATTAACCCTTTAATGTAGTCCATGCAGAATTAACAGTTGATACTTAATGTGAGGACCACCCCAGAGTCCAAGTGGTGTACACATTTGAGACATGTCAGCACGAAATATCTGGCAGATTGGGATCTCAAATAGGAACCAGATAAATACTGTAACCATCCGCCCTCATCGCAGCCCAAATAAGTGAATTGTTCCAAACAAAGATCATGGTCTGAACACCATATGTTTGTCCAGGTTTTGGTTTAAGAGGTTTTGTTTTATCAGCAATGTTCACTTAGGCTCTAAACGCTAGTCGGACGGCCACCCACTGACTAGCGACTAGGAAGATTAGGCGGTGACTAGACGAATTAGGCGGATTAGGCATTTTTATATATATTTTTACATAAATATACTTATTCCACAGAAATATCAATATATGATTTGTTTCAAACATGATTTTAAGACCCACAAAAGTGATGTTGAAGCCATACCTTACTCTGCAGTGAAAAAACATTCCATAAATGTAAATTGAATCGTCCATCATTCTCAAACAGCAAATTAGAAAATGCATTTTGTAAGATGACAAGAATAAAAAGTTGTGCAGAGGACGTGAGGCGAGCCT
The DNA here is from genome assembly GCA_000325765.3 of Leersia perrieri. Taxonomy (NCBI): domain Eukaryota; kingdom Viridiplantae; phylum Streptophyta; class Magnoliopsida; order Poales; family Poaceae; genus Leersia; species Leersia perrieri. Next base: position 11,129,146 of record CM002479.1, read on the forward strand.
GATGTCTTGATGGCCTGACCTAGGGTTGGCGCAAACTGCTTGAGTGCTTCAATGAGTGTGCTTGTCACCTTCCATTGACGGCAATGACTAAGGATGAGAGGGCGAGCATGAGCAGTAGAGGAGGAGGGAAGAACGTATAGCAGCAGAGGAGAGGAGGGAAGAACGCGAGAGTGCGGTGGAATAATTACGGCAACGTGAAAATAAGAAGAGACATGGGTGTGTTATCTCTCCAGACTCTCAAATAAGATGACCTGAATACCCAATCTATATCGACCCGGCCCTGCGTGTGGGCTTCCAAATTTTATAACACCCAAAATTTGGTTTCTATTGCCTGGTCACCACCTAGATGCACTGTCCCGCGGTCCAATTCCGCCCAATCATTGTCCCGTCCAGGCCGTCCAGGCTGCCTAGGACCGACTAGGACTGTCTAGGCGGCAAATCGACTAATTGCGTGCCTAGGGTGTAAACTGGACAAGTTGTCGCTGACTAGCAATTAATCGCTGTCTACACGGGCTAGGCAGTCGTTTAGGCGAACATTGTTTATCAGGTTTGAGTGAAATTTGGCAAAGCTCCAAAGTAAGCTTCAGAGTTCTGTTAATTTCAGATTTCAACCATCCTAAAGTAGATCATCAAGCTACTATTTGAAGAGATAAAGTTACTAAAATAGATTGAGAAAGACTAACGGACAGGGGTCCGTCAGAACAGACCCTGACTTTGCGCGCTCTTCCACCTGAGCCTGCCCCCGCGCCCGTGCCGCCGCACCCCTACGCCCCGCGCCTCTTCCACCCAAGTCTGTGCCCGCGCCCGCGCCGCCGCCCTCCCCGGATTCCTCAACAGAGACGATGGCTTGAAGATGACGTTGACGACAGCGGCGACGGCGCCGGCTTCGAAGGCGACGGCAATATCCGGCAACGCGAGCCTGGGGGTGGCCAGATCTGGGCTGCCGTTGCCGGGTCTGGTTGTCAAAGCCGCCGCCTCGATGGCAGGTGACGGGGGCGGCCAGATCTAGCTGGCCGTGGCGGTGGGACGGCAGATCGACGGGCAGTGGTTCGATTGCGGTGGGTCACTAGCAGCGGCTAGCGACAGCGGCCTCAATGATGGCCTGAGTGGTAGGAGAAGGGGGTACCAAATCTGGTACTGGTACCCTTGGGTTACCAAAAAAATCTGGTACCTAGGGTACCAAAAAATCTGGTACCCCCAATCTAGTTCGGGGGTACAGGATGTCCGTTCCAATGAACGTCCGTTGGCTAGTAGCACTCTACTAAATTTTACAAGTTGTTTGCTCCTTAAGTAAAGTAATTTTTAGGAATTTTACAAGATTTTTAGGTTTCACCTTTTGCCCCTAATAATTATTGGTTAACTATTGCTCTGTATGCAATTGCCCTAAAATGAGATGCATGGAACACAAAATGAAAGATGGCAGGGTATAAATACACAGGTTAAGGGTCTTGAAGTTTGAATTTGGTTTTTAGTTGACTTAGTCATGCACATTTCATATGTTCTAAAAGTTACTTCTCTTATTTTAGTAATCATTAAATGGGTCATTAAACTACATGAGGAAGCCAAAAATAAAATGCATGATAAATCCAAATTAATTTCAAACAAGGCATGCACAATCAATATGAGAACTTTGAAAAGTGAGTTCATGTTTAATTAGTTTGGTCATATAATCCCTATGTTTTAAGAAGAGTCTGACTTTAATTGGTTGTTTGGTCCTCAAATTAACCCTATGGTAGTCATTAATATAAAAAGTTCAAAATTTTAGTCAAAAACTTATCTCTTCTACATAGTATTCCAATTCCCATTTTCCCGGTACGTTACACTTAAGGACCGTCAACACAAAACACTTAGAGATAATGCGGTGTTGCTCGCCGCCACCGATGCAGTGTTAGATGGGGGATGCGTCCTCCACTGCCTGACCCACGTGGCCATCGTGACCTTCTATTCAGGTGGCAGCGGCCATGGGGCTAGACTGCATACCAAATCGACAAGAAGAGTGTTGTGCTTGTCACCCAGGTTCCTGCCAAACTAGCTTGAATCTTAGTAGCCAAATCTCGGAACGGAATCTACAAAATTCGAACAAAAATTAATCGAATTTGAATAAAATTTGATCAAATTGTATTGGAAGAGCAGAGGGTGGTTGCGGTCTGTGGATAGAGTGGAATTGAATATATAGATCGGTGTGCAGGTTTAACCCATGGATTGGACTAACCTTGGGGGGGGGGGGATGGGATTGGATTTGGTTCTGGAGTAAATATCGTGGGTTGGATTGGGTTCAAAAAAAAATTGAGTTGTGACGGATTGGTTGGATGCGGGATGGACTTCAGTCCATTGCACCGGTACACGGAAGGGTGATGTTGCAGGTTCTATGCGTTGCGAGTCGCGTTGCTTCTGCTGGCGATGTTCTGTGCCTTTGGTCTCTGCTATGCTTCTAGTAGCAGATTGAGTAGGTTTATTGCATCTCCAACAATAGCGGCTATTATAGAGCCCCAATAGGTCAGATAGGGGTTGTCCCCATTTCCTACAGATCTCAAATATATCTTTACCTTCAGTAATAGCCCTTATTTCCCAGCACCTAATTTATTTATGTTCTACTACATATATACAAGTATGTTAACATACATATATAGGTGTTATGCCTAGTTTAATGCCGTATTAAATTTGTAATTTCAAAAATTATGATTTGAATTAAATTTTGACATTCCAAACACAAAAAAAAGCAATACACAAATATCTAAGAGGCCACAAAAAATTTTAAATAATAAAAAGTCTATAAATAATAGCCTATACACAATACATGTAATTAGTTTGCATAATTCAAAAAATATATATGTAAATTTTACTAGGCTGAGTGTAGAGTTATTTCTTCCCTCCTCTCCCCAGCACAATCCCCTCCATAGATCTCCTAAACAGTAATCGGGATCGAGAAGCAAAGTGAAAAAATGGAATCACTAAATGGAGATGAGAGAGATGATGGGTTTAATTGGTGTGTTCCCATTATATTCTTACAAACCCTAGGTTGTGGTGCTTTGGATCGTGCTTGCAATCGTGTCTTCTTGGTTTAAGGCAAGTAAACGTAACAGTGGTTATAGCTTGACTTGTTATTTTCTCTACCTACACCTTGAGATAATATATATCAATAACCCAGATATGCTGAAGAAGTTGCTTATTCTTACTCATGTTTACGCTGATTATATGGTTATGGATTTGTTTTAAGGATAGTGTTATATGGTGTTTATTTAATTGGAATACTGTTGTGATATCAATGATTATGGCATGGTATAGTTTCTATTGTGATCTTGCATCGCATTACATTGGCATTACATTTGCATTGCATTTGTATTTTTGTCGCATACCTATGGTTGCGACTGTACCGGTACAGCATCGTATATTGTCGTAATACGATGCGGTTTCACACCTTGTTGGGTGTGAAGGCAGGATTATCATGGCATTGCATTGCATTTGCATATGCACTTGTATTCTGGAATATATACGTTGTATATTTATTGGATTTATCCTGAGAAGGTTTCCTTTTTAGGAAGTAATGCAGGTTTGGGTTATCTACATGGATAAGGTTACGAAATTCTTTATTCTTTGTTATAAATAAATAGTATTGTACTATCATTATTAAATCATTGTTATAATGCGCTTGTAGTTTAAATAGCTTGTTTAAGCAGTTTACTTGCTGAGATTTATTCTCACCCCCTTATAGTCTTTTCAGCTACCTTAATGTGACATGTTTGCATGAGGAGATGGGAGTAGCTACACTTCTACACGTGATGATTTTACTTGTTTCATACATATTATGACATAGTCATAAAATAGTTGAGTTTAATATATTAAGGGATTAATTAAACACTTAAGTTATTGATTATTGGCTTATTAATATTCTTGGGATGTTTATGCCTATTAGTATATTCTGGACTATAACCTTGATGTGTATATATTTATGCTTCCACGAATCTCTTTGTATTAAATTAGTTGATGCCGAAATTTTATTATTTTGGCAAGGTTGGGTAGTTCAGTGGTATCCCGGGCTTGTGTGGTTTTCTGGGGTGTTACATTATTGGAGATGCTCCTAGTTTTTTTTTCCTTCTAAAAAATCCTTTTCTTCTCTGATTTTCTCTATCCTGAGCAGATTGATTGTACTTAAAACAAATGTCTCCATCTTTTCTGTATTGGTCGGCTGGTCGGTGTTACACCAGAATTTGGAATTAGCCAATGGTAAAGACTGAATGAATCTGATTGGGTCAAGTGCAGACAATCGGAACAGTGCAGACAATCGAGACAGCAAGATGATCGGATCAGAGTCAAAGGAATTGGATCAATGAAGCCGATTGGTTCAACAGCCGATTTGATGGTGTCGATGCCACGAGAGCCTGTCTAGGATAGGAAAGTGTTGGACCGTATCTGGTTTTGTATATGGAATCCGATTGTATCTAGGATAGGAAAGTTTATTGTTTTCTTTTCTTGTAAGAGTCAGAGCCTATTTTGTAAAGTTATGAGTCCTAATTTCCTTTTTGTAAACGATCGCATATGCTAAGCCGATCGAGTCGTGTGCTAGTAGAAGTCGGTATACCCATGGGTATAAATATTGTAGCCCGGGTACTGTAATAGGGATGAATCAACACACAATCAATACAATTTCGGCGTATCGCCACCCTAGCTTTCGCTTGGTTTTCGACGGGATTGTGCTTCCGGGTCGCTGTGCATCGATTTGGTTCAAACTACGGCAGTAGGTACATCCTGTCAAACTTCATGCAGATCGATTAGCTAATACTTTCTCGGTTAAGTTCGATATATCACATATATCGTTAGATTATAGATAACCATGGAATATTTACACCAGTTCATCTTAATTAGGACTTTCTTGGTTAGGTCCAATATTCTTATTAAGATGCTAAATATGACTTTCTCAGTTCAGTCCGATATTCTAATTAGGTTACTACTGTTAATAATACTAGATGACACCCTGCGCGTTGCAGCGGACTTAATAGAAAAAATCTAAGGTACGAGAATGCATGGTTAATTTTCATTCAAGCAAACTGTGGGCAAGTCTAACTGCAACTGGCCCAAGTAACCTGGCTGTCTTCACTAATCAAGATCCAAGATCAAGGTTTGTTTGACATTCCAGATGTGTACAAATATACTCCCTCTTTTTTATATCAATATCGTATATTAAATAAACATCATATAACTTACCCTCTATCCAAACTATATCAAAACTAACTGAAATTTGTGCTATCGGATGTGAGTTGAATAGACACATTATTCTTTTTTATTTAGGATAGAAGAAGTAAATTCAACACAATTTTCTATGAAAAGATTTAATCAAAACTAATTAAAAGTCGATGAATATTTATGGGGTACAAACATACTGAGATAGCAAATACATACTATCCACCACGCTACCAAATGGAAAAGGCAGTGGATGTGGTCAATGCCAGGTGCAGGAGCATCGCATATTAAGGACATTTTTCAGGATGGAACTATGATCATTGGATGCTCTTATTTGAGTAGCTGTATGATAAGAACAAAATCAGAATGCAAAAATAGGACAGGAAAAAAATCACTACCGGCAAGCACACCAAATAAAACAATCAACATCTACCTCCAAACTTTTTCATTGATCAATTCAAAGATCAAAATTAAGAACACAGATGATTAGATTAGATAGGATACTGGCAACGATCGATGCTTAATTTGTCAGTTGGTAATATATGCCATCGAAGATGAAGGAAAAATGGCTGCTCCAGGAAGTAGGTGTTTTGGGAATCAACATTCACCTGTTCACCTGTTATACGTTGTACCTTGTAGCATGTCCGAAAGAAGTTCTTGCTGCCTTGCCAGCATGAAAATGGAGAAAACTATAGATGGGCAAACCAACACCTAAAACGCCGAGTAGCAACATTCTGTATACCCACCCACCCACTATCCATGACGGTTACTGTAGAGGAGGTGAACGATTGAGTACAACTATTAATTTTCCTGGTGAGTGGCCACTACAGGAAAATTATGTTTTAGCCAAAAAAAAAATGCAACAATTTTATTTTTTGGCAAATGTTTGTTTCTTTTGTCATGATGTAACTTTTTGTGGCAATTGATAATTTATATTACAACAGTTTAGTATTGTTGTTATACTTTAGATTTTTGTTGTAATATATAGTGTACTGTAGCCACGTAAATATCTGCTGTTGCAATATAGCAATTTTATTGCCACGATGTTTGTTTTCATGGCAACTGGGTTAATCTCTCTTGCCACATAAAACATTGTTGCTCTATTGTTGAAAACGTTGCAATAGATAAAGGTTGTTGCCACAAATATTTTTATGGGCTACGAAATTTTCAAGAAAATCTCACTTCTCACTTTTTTGGCGCGTGCCGAAATATTTTTGGCGTCTTCGTGGCACGGCAGGAGAATTTGTTTCGTTTAAAGATAAAAGCAACACATCTAATCTAATCTAACTGACACAGCCGCCGTCTCTCCTCTCGATCGGGGAGGCGGGGACGTGGCAGATTCGACGGGCGACGGGGTGCCTTCGTATACGCGATACCGCCATCGTCTACCGCCGCCGTCAACGTCGTCAGCATCGTTCAGGTATATCCTCTCGTTCCCCTTCTTCTCATCTCTAATACTCTGAACAGAGGGATTTGAGATCGTCACTTGCCAGGCTAGGGTGGCTGTTCCTCCGGTGCGCCCTGCCCCACTAACCCACGCCCATCCCTCCGCCGCGCTCTCGCCCACAGCCCCACTGACCCACGTCGATTACTCTGCCGCACCCTGCCCCACTCCACCTCCCCACGGCTGCTCCGCCAGCGCCGATCTGCTTGATCTGAAACTCTACTGCTCGGAAGCCATGGTGCAGGCTCCACAGGCTGCAACTCCATCTTTCAATAACCACAATCACAGCTGCTCGATCTGAAACTCCATCCTCATCAACTGCCGTTTCAAGGGATGACCCAGGCACAAGAGGCTGCTCCTGCATCCTTGCCATGCTGGTCGATGGTGGTGAACATGGCCGTTTGCAGTTGCAGCTGAAACCAGTTTGTGATATAGCTCTATCATAGTTCAGTTAATTCCATTGAACAATTGGCCCAGGAAAAAAAACTGATTAGCAAGTGCCAAAAGTATATTCATTATTCACCTGTATTTTCTGAAATTAGGAACTGACAGTTAACACAACATTAATGTACTTTTCACTTGTAGTTGTTCTACGATCTATTTATGATTACGAATTTGACTTGTGCCTTGTCATGTGTATTAAGTGATAGTTTTGATGGAGGGATCTGAGTAGGTCTCTGAAAACTTATAGTTCATTATATGAATTTCCATAACTTTCTGTTACTGTGAATTCTTACAATTACTATTGTTAATAGTTTATAAAACAGATGAGCCAGTAGTTTGATCTTAAGAATTCATAGTTACACAGTGCCTAGCTTCGTCTTAATTTCTCTCTGATCTTTTGTATAATATCCAATATACCAATACAGAAAGCTTGGATTGGAGGAACAAAGAGGCAGAAAGCTTGGATTGGAGGAACAAATTAAGATTTTCTTCAGTTTATCACAACACATAGGATGAAGGTTAGTGATATTGATTTTTGTGAAACCAATACATGGAATTGCAAGACTGTATATATATTTTTCTTTGCATTGTATATAGTTGATAGCTTTAGAGAAGTGATCTGAGCAGGTCACTGAAAAAAAAAAGTTGCTGATTAGAGTTTCTGAAACATATCTGCTAGTGTGAATTTGTACGATTAGTACTGTTATTTATTTACAAAACATAGAACCAGATGTAGATTAATAGAGTGGCCATGGCCCCATCTACCGACTGCCCTGACTAGTGAATCCTAATTTAGAAGTACCAATAATCTGAATATCAGAACATTTAAGTCCAAAACGCATTTCTGAAAAATTTAGAAACCATTTTCTATACACTACACTGTTTGTCTATTCCGAGAGACATCAGACAATTTGTGCCAAGGTTTGTTCATCACATCAACACAAAGAATACTCAAGCCATTAACAGTACTGTTATGCGTGCACTGCTCCAAGATACTAGTAATCAAGGGACATCAAGTAACAGTAATCAACGAAGTATTTCCTCGTACAGTCTCATGAAAGCTGCTTAAAATTGTGGACGATCCCGAACTGACAAGGTAATTGCCAAACTTGTGGGTTTGATTTGTTGCAACTAGTTTCATGCTACATGTGACTCTCTAGGTTTGATTATAATCTTAGTTTGTATGAAGTACACAAATTTACATTCTGAAAAGTCTATAAAGCACACAAAATTATTTATCTTCGTTCATATGATTGTTCCTACAGAATTATGCCTTAATCTTAGTTCATTTGACTATAATCTTACTATTACCCAATTCTATTTGTTTCACATGGTTACTGCTATCGGTTACTCCAAATATGACATAACTAACCATGGATGTGCATCTATACAGGATAAAATTAATTGAAGGCATTGATCGTTATGACTAGCAAATGGCTGGAGAGAAGACAATTTTGCAGAGTGATGCCTGCTAAACACTAGTTCCATCTACAATATTAGGAACCCTTCAGATTTAGATTTTTCTAGTGTCGAATCAGGATTTAATATTAAGAAACTTGTAATTTTAGCATTTGGTAATTGGGCACTTATACATTATGCATTGTATGATTCATTGTAAGAATGTTTGAACTATGTTTCAATCTCATGGATCTTTTATGTTTAGTTTCTGCTGTGACAGATCTGTAATCAAATAATTCATGGTGCAACAATTGTTTTTGTGCATATATTATCGGTTTTGGTTTCTTTATTGCAACGGTAAATCAACAAACTTTGTTGCCATAATAGTTTTTGCAACGGAAATGGTTTGTACGCACAGGACATATTGCCATGTATTGTTTTGTTGTAATAAAAAACAAATGCCACAATTAAGGATGTTGTGGCAAAAGATAGTTGTTGCCACGATTTTTGATTCGTGGCAAAAAAAACTAGTGCCACGTATAAATTTGTAGCAAAAATTAATTGTTGCAATGATATTAATTGTTGCAATATATTCTTTTGCCATAATATTTTTGTAGCAATATACAAATTTACAGCCACAAAACAAAAAGTGTGGCGATTACCTATTGCTACAACTTTTCTTGCCACGGCTAGCAACGATTTGAAGATTGTTGTAATATATACGTATTGCAACGATTTAAGCACTATAGCCACAAATTATTTTGTTGCGATAGTATAATTTCCTTGGAGTGGGCAAATCACAATACCAATTCACTATTGAAGCCAAGATAGGTGAACAATCGTTGGTTTCATTTGTTGAACGTCATGACTCGGCCATTATTGAACGCATGCCTTGGGCTGCTTAACTGCAGGCAAGCACAGAGATTGTGTAATCGAATGGTAAATCCAGAACGAACCAGTTTAATCCAACGGTAGAGCTTAATTGAGGTGATGTGGCTAAACGTGTGGGCAGAAAAATAAGTTAGTGCGATCACTTGTATAGGTATATAGGATAACAAGGCAAAATCTTGTACGACACGATCCATTCACCATCATGCGCATTATTAATCGGTTCATCTAGATTGGCTAGTAATAATCTTGGCACAAGCTGTCTTGGTTGGGTCGATCCTTCGGTCTAAGATTAGACCTAATCGGTTTAAATGTATCAGCTAGTAGCGTGTATGATTCTATTGGGGTTTCAGCCGATAGATTATCCTTTTAATTTATCTTTTTCTATTTGCATCCGATAGAAGACTTCTTCACATAAATCCGAAATAGTTCATCTTTATTGGTAGCAATCTTGTGTTGCATCGGTTAAATTAAGATTGTTTCTTATAAAGAATAATTATTGAATGAGTTATATCTTCTTATACAGCCGATTCAAAGTTCATATATAGCCGATCGACTCCAAAACTCTTGGCGTCGGCTAGCAGGTTGTCGGCCCAGTGGCCTATAACAATCAGATTTAACCTTAATTTCTTTATCATGTTGATTGCAGGATCAAATCAACTGGCACGCCCTGAATCCAAAAATCTAGAAGGACTTGTACTGAAGTTAAACTGATCTCCCAGGTCGGTGTAGTATACGTGACCAAGTTTTACATCAACAATCAGGCTCTTCTAGTTGTCCGGTGAATTTTAGATATTTCTAATTTCTCTTCCGGTGTGTGCACAAGTCTCCATCTCAAAGTTTTCCTTTTGTTGTGTCCACATCTTATCTCTGTATGAATTCATGTTTGTCATGGGTCCACATGCAATGCTATTGCATAAGCTTAATTTGCAATGCAATGCTATTGCATAAGCTTTATATTTTTTGAGTTTTAGTACTTGGTGCCATCTCTTCCAAATGCAATGCTATTGCCTAAGCTTAATTTGCATTTGGGAGAGGGTGTTAAGGAATACAAGGTTAGTTTACCCTTTACATATTTAGGTCTCTTGTACTCATATATTGGCCTCTTATCCCTTTACATATTTAGGTTTATTGTATATATATTCCGTGTATGATGTTGTTATTCAATGCAAACTATATTCATAACACCTATGTCCTAAAAAAAGAATTCCTCGTATCCTAAGAGACAACTATAGTAGGGAGACAGAAAAAGATAAAAGTGCCTCTCATTAATAGAAAATATCAGCACATAAGTAATCCACTTATTGGTCACACAGAGTGGAAGTTTATTACTGTAGTGTCACCAGTTGAAGGTGACTCCATCTTGTCAATCAGTCTGGGCGCCTCTTGGGACTAATACCGGAACTAGTGGCAAGCAGCAGTAGGAGGGATGTTGCAGAAACTTGGGTACATGTTGCAGGTGGAAGGCAGAATGATGGCCATCTGCCTGGCCTTGGCCACATCCTCATGTCCCAGACCTTGGATGATAGACTTGAAAGCACTGCATACGGCCTTGCACCGGCACGACGGCGGGATAACCTGGGCGAGGCTCTGACAGCAGCGGCGGCGCAGCGCATGGCAGCTGCTGATCCGGCGTTTCCAAGGCCAGGTGATGGGCATCATCGACGCCGTGCACTTTTGCTTCAGGTAATCCCTGCACGGCTCCATTATCTGCACCTCCTCCTCCGGGCACTGCATTTGCATTTCATGCTGTGCAAAGCCGGTGGTCGCAAACATGAGGAACAAGCAGACGAGCAGCTTCTTCTTCATGCTTCCTGCCTCTGCCTGCAATATAGTCTGCTGTGACAAGATGAGTTGAAAGGCTTTTATACATATAAGATGGATAGATTGGAAGTGACATGGCTTATGTGTTGCTTTGGGTTCATTCCATGCCTGATAGTTGCTTATGCAACAAGTGCATTTGTCTTATTTTGTTGATGTACACAGCAAAGCCCACTGTTTTTATATTTCCTTTTTCTTTCCTATCGATCTAGCTGTCCCTTTTGGATTTTAATTTGAAAGAATATATTAATACATCCGAATTCTATAGTAGGCTACGCAATGCAAAAGGAATTGAAAAGAGGAGGTAGGATTTACCCCTACACATGATGAAAGAAAGATACTTCAGTTTGCAGATGATACTCTACTCTACACCATACATGCATGGATGATCGATCGTGTGAGTTTGAAAGGATAGAACACATGCATGCACATGAAACAAGATGTTACTTGGACGAAAAATTTTGCTTTCATTTACGTGCAAGCCTTCAATCGTAACGTAACAACTGTGTTTCTCAAAAAAAAAAAAGGACGTAACAACTGTGTATGATACAAAATGCTTTTACAGGATGTTTGATTTGGTTTGGTTTACAGCTAGTAGTATAGAAGATGTTTGTGGCTTTTACATCGATGTGCCAAATGGAGACGATATCTAGAGTTTGAGTTTGGTCTAAGTCCAAGCAAATTCAGACCCTACTATACTAACTCCACTTAACTACTAATGGGAGAGAAGACCCATCAGATGAGATGAACCCCACCGCCGCCGGGGACCCCGATTGGGACTGGTTCATCGTCTACCTCTCCGCACCCGCTCATCACGCAGGACGTACGGTATAGACGGATAGATTTCCTTCTTGATACGCCATGACTAAGGGCGAGTTCTGAACAGGGATATTGAAAACAGATTATTAGCCGCACGCAAAATGAAAAACATGATTAGTATGTAATTAATTAAGTATTAATTGTTAAAAATTTGACTCATAAGTTTATTTAATTTTTTAAAACAACTTCTATATAGAAAGTTTTCCCACGGAATACACCGTTTAGCAGTTTGAAAAGCATATTAATGAAAAACAAGACAAAAAAAAAATTAGCCAAGAACTTGCCCTAAGAAGCATCCCCGCTTGCTTTGTGTTGCGCCGTTGCCTAGCTTGCCGTTTGGCTCCCAATTAATTTGGTTTGGTGCAGAACTGATTCATGTGTTCTCCAATCTGCCCCGGGGGCTTAAACTTCATTGACCACACCAGCGACATTGGGTAGAAGGAGTATGTGCTTCAAGCCTTCAATTCCTAGCCTAGTCTGATTCTAACATCCTGGCCCCCAGGGCCTGTATGTATCAAAGAACGAAGCCAGTGATCATTAACCCGGCACTACGCCAAAAACCATTTTTGCAGGCAGCACAGAGGTCTTATCACAGGCGTCACACTCTCCCACTGCCTGCAAAAACGTGCATTGTCCTAAAGTAGTAGGAGTCCTTGTACAAGTTGTATCTGATACTTTGCACATGTCATATCTCAAGGTGATATGAGAGGGATGTGTCTCTCGTAGGTACCGGTTTTTAGGGATTAGACATAAGATATTAGGGTTTGAGCCTAGATTTTGATTTAGTTCCAATTTTAAGAGAGGAGTGTTGTAGCTACACTTCGTAAACACGTATTAAAGCAATAAGATTGATCTACATCTATGTGTTTCGATATTATGTTTGGCGGTGTTCTTGACAGTTAGACTGGCGGCAAAGGCATGGTCAGACCGAACCACCGAACAGACCGGCGGCGCAGGGACGGTTGAACCAGCGGCACGGTCAAACCGGTGTATAGGCGGCGGCTGGACTGGTTCCATCAGAATAGAGGTAACTTATTATTCCATGAAAAGTTTAGGTTTTCGGGTGCTACAACCATTTACCCCCTCGGTTGCCTTGGTTCTTGCCCTTCGATCTTATATGTACGTCCATCTTTATCACTTTATCCTCACATATCCGACACCTATATCCAACACACACCCTTGTCTATTTCTCTCTCTCCTTAGATCCCACATGCACGGTGGCCCATGGTGCTGCACGGTGCAACTGCGGGTGGCGGGGTAGTGTCGGGCTGTAGTGAGATTGGCTTTCGCGTCGGCGTCGACAGTGGTGATGGTGCGGCGGCCAAGACACGGTGCGCGACGGCATCCTCCACACGAGTAACAATGATGCAGCATGCAGGTGGCCTCTGGCGCAAGCGGTGGCTGGGCTCAGGCGCAGCACAGGCTCTTCTCCTACGCAAGGACGGCACCAGTGCTGGTATGGAGCCGTGTGGACGCACCCGACGGCGACCTCCAAGTGACAATGACAACGATGACAACCTTAGGGTGGCAACGAGTACAATGGCATCACTACAACAAAACCCTTACGTATAGGCACTTTTCTATAGACATATTTTAATTTACCACTAAAATTAGGAGTTTTACAGTCTACAGACAGTTATTAGAGGCACTTCTAAAATTGCCTATTATATTTTTACTCCAGACACTTTAGAGATATTTTTAAGGCGCCGTAGTAAATTAATGATGTAGAAGCATCTTTTCGGCACTTTGAACGTTGTCTCATTATAAATGTATTTTGTTGAGGCATTTTTACCTCTGTAGAGACACTTTTTAGATTGTTGATATATGATAAGTAACTGACAACATACCTATGTATAAGGATCTTCATGAGGTTGAGATGGTTAGTGTATTGAAGTTATGAACTCTTTATCCAAGAGGTCTTGAGTTCAAGGATTGGCACCGTTAAGAAAAAAACCATTTTTTTCTCCTATTTTACACTGCTGTGCTAGTGATACAATTTAATGTATTAGAAAGTGTCTCTATCCTATTATAGGTATAATATAGTGTCTCTATAAAAATGTTGCAAGGTATAAGGTATAGAGACATTCTATAAAATGCTCTTACTTTTTTAAGGCACTTCACCAGAAGGCACTCATGAGGCATTTTCAAAAATGTCTCTACACTGTTGCATATAAAAAATGCCACTATAGTATTAGAAAAATGTCTCTATGGGACGTTTCGTTGTAGTGCATGTGATGGCTCGGCGGTGCTGATGACCATGGAGGCTACGGCAGCGAAGGCGGCCAGATTTTGGCCGCCACAATCCCAGGGATGTGGGATTCTGCATCGGAGACGTCAAGATGTTGATGGCGAGCGGGCAGAGATGATGACCAGTGGAGAGCAGGCAGAGATTGATGACCAGTGGAGTTACAGTGGCTATGGATGGCGACCGTGACCTCCTTTGGCAACGACGGTTGGCGGCGACCCAATAGATCTTTGCAGTCGGTGGATGAGAAGCACCGCCTGCAAAAATTGATTTGCTGATGAGGATTGATTTTTGCAGGTGGTTGGGATGTCATAGGCAATTGGAATCAAGCGTCTCGACCAGCCGCCTACTAAAACCACCCAACCGCCTGCGAAAAGCAAAATTGGTGTAGTGTCGGATCGACCACAACCACGCGTACATGTAGAGATTTGGTTTCTTAACCTTGTAGTTGAAAATGATGGTGGCTCATGGTCATGACAAGTGGGAACCAGCGTCTCCACGCATGTTGCCATGTAGGACGTACAGAGGTCTCCCATGATGCCGTCAGCCTTATATGTCCCACGGGACATGCGCGATGTCGCGGAATGGCATTGAGATGGACTCGTACTCCTTCCGTTCCTAAATATATGACGTCGTTCACTTTTTGACACGCGTTTAACCGTTTTTATTTAAAAACTTTTGTGAAATATGTAAAGCAATATATACGTGTAAAAGTATATATATTTAACAATGAATCAAATTATAGAAAAAGATTTAATAATTACGTAATATTTTTTAATAAGACGAATGGATACATGTATAAAAAAAGTTAACATCATTAAATATTTATAGGGATGGAGGGAGTATAAGCTAGCTGCGTATCGGATGCAACTAATGGCTGTCTCGCGAGAGGTGAGATGGTGTTGACGCAGACTCCTGCAACCTGTGTATCGGAGATAGTGATGGAAAGAAATGACGATGGACCAAAAAATTTATACTTTGCCGGTTCAGTGGTAGCGACGTACCCGTCGATAGCGAGGCGTTCGTGGCGACTTCGTCAATCTCAAGAATTTGCCGGTCCAGTGTTCGGAGATGCTCGTAGAGGTAGGGTATACGCGTATGCGTACATAGGGATAAGTGTGCGTGCGTTGTGAGTGTCTGCGTTGTACTGTGTAATTCTAAAAAAATTATACTTCTTTACTTATTATAAAAATAAGAGATGTTTCTGTTCTTGGTGGTAGGTCGTCCTGCCAGCCGGGCCTGCTCGTCAGCCGCGTCGTCCTTTCCGCATGTATCAGTGTTCTTCTTGGCGCTCGCATGGCGTGACGACGTCGCAGATCGCACGACTGCGTGTTTTTCCGATTCGCTGGACCCTTCCACCTACGCCCGCATCGGCCCATCAAATTGTATCAGCCCCCACGAATGGCTCCTCCTCACGGCGCCTGCTCGTCGTGATGCACGCCAACTTCGTGCAGCAGGTGGGTCTCCCCTTGTCCTTCTTCTGCCGGTTGCTTGTACTGCGTGCGTGCTAAGCGTGTGGATTGGAAATTTGTGCGAGCTGCCGTGACCTCCTGGTTCGGCAATGTTGTCAATTCGATGTCCTGGTATAAAATTGAAGGACGCTGGCTAATGTCTCGATGGTCTGTTGATAGAGTAATTAGCTTCGTCTCGGATATATATAATTCGTGAATAATTGTTAAAAAGATGGTAGTGGTGGTTGTTGTTCTGCCAGATCCAACGCTCCAGATCAATTGCCGGATTCCACATCCCGCATCAACGCTCAACCGCACATCGCCTCCTTCCGCATCGTGCCGCTTACTTCGGCCGGTATCGTTACGCATCCGATTACTTCCGCTTACTTCCATTGCCGCCGCTCCTTCGCCCTAAGCTCGCGCCCTTCGCTCGTCTCCGTCTGCACATCGCTGGCCCTGCCCATGCCGTCCCCCGCTGCCCTTCGCCCGTCTCCGTGCGCACATCGCCCGCCGCCGCCCGCGCCGTCCGCCACCTGATGCCGCCCGCTCCATTTGTCCGCGCCCATCACCCTCACCCGCCGCACATGGAGAGGCTGAGCGCTCAGGAGTCAGCTGTGACTGCACGATGGCCATGCTGCCGTCAAGGGAATTTAAGCTGTCCAGATTAATTGATTTCTGTTATTCTCTCCGTGCTCCCCAACTGCTTGATGAAATGATTCACTGCTTGTGATAGTTTCCTCTACTTGTATCGTTTTTTTTCTTTGTCATAACCATATTTATTCAATGCATATACGAGAAGTTCAAGATGTCCCAAAAGCTAGCTTAGTGGTCAGTTCATATTGGGGCTCAGGATGTGAACAACAAATTTATCTTCTTCCATGCATGTCTAGATTGAGGACAAGAATGACATTATGGTTGATGGATGAGAATATTCTCTCCTAGCAATGAGATTAAAGCTGCAAGGTCTGTTTGCACGTCTCTATTCTCAGTTATTAGATTTAATTTTTATTTGCTTAATTAATGAAGCCCTGAGAATTGGTGGCATTATCGCATCTTGCAGGTGAATGCAGAGTACAGCCACTACGGGAAACAGGGTGTCTGCGGTGCGCCTGGAGCGCACGGCAAAGCCCCAAATCCGCACGGCAAAGCCTTTGCCGTGCGGTTTTTTCCTACGCGCACGGAAAACGCTGCACGGCATATAACTGCACGGCAAACAAGCCTTTGCCGTGCGCCATATATCGCGCACACGGCAAAGATTGTTTGCCGTGCGCTAGGCGCGGCG
>CM002479.1:11164841-11231710 GCA_000325765.3 Leersia perrieri
ATAGGCAAAAAGCGCACGGCAAAGGCTTTGCCGTGCGGATTTGGGGCTTTGCCGTGCGCTCCAGGCGCACGGCAGACACCCTGTTTCCCGTAGTGACGTCACCGGCGGCGGCATCATAGTCATCATCGAGTACATACAGTTGCTGATGAGATAAATTGTACCAATCAACAAGCTACTTAGCTTGGACTCACCGAATCAATCCATATCAGGGTATTTATACTGCTGCTATGCTATGCTAGGGAATCGATGCTGCACGTTTTTTTATTCAGTTAGTGCTCCATTGATCAACGCGTTTTAAGCATTCGTGTGAACGCTGATATGCTAATTAAGGACGAAGATAGTGGTCTGTAATAGCAGCTTCTGTGAAACTCAGTGTCATCCCATCCTAATTTAATTATTTACTACTCTACGTTTTTCCCTTGTTTTTTTTTCCTTTCAAAAAGCAAGCTCCAGTGCTGTAGTGCGCAAGGGTACTTCAACGAGGTTTGATACGGCTGTGTAGTCACTTTGTCCGGTTTAAATTGTTTAACGGTATTTCTATGTCTGGTCTGATATTGAAATAGAGGCGAATCCGACTTTACTATGTTCTTAACGAGTAAGGAACACGTGGACAACTAATTTAAGGATAATGGAATGTAATTAACCTTGGTGACCAAGTTTCCAAGCATATGGGTGCAAATTCGGTTCACACTTCACACACTAACACGTTGACAAAAGTATTAGTATGTACGTAAGCATGATGATGCATGGGACCACGTATCTTTACCTATTTCTATCACCAATTATAAAATTTTAAGGTGATTACTTTCATCATGTATTATTTTCTGTATCAGCGTCCGACTGCAAGCGTTGTGTGAATTCCGCGTCCAATTTTTCAGCCGCTATATATGTTTCTTTCGCATTCTGCATCCAATTTTTCAGTCGCGATGTTTCCTTTTACCTCGACTGTGCCAGCCCGATGACGGCCCACCATGTCCTCCATCTAGCCTTGACCGAGCTGAGAGGAAGCTTTCTTGCTTGGCGTGCGTGTACTGTTCAGCCACAACATGAGGCATCAGGCATGCATAGGCCAAAGATAATTAGGAGCAGTCTTTCAGCCCAATCGAAGATCACAAAGCCGAGTCTGTTGCTGTCCTCTTCCATCTAAGGACATGCATGCATGTTAGCCTGGTCCAACCAAGATAAGTTAACCCGGTCACAAGCAGGAATAAGTTCACTTTGAATCCCTCCTATTCACATCGAGTTGCAAAATCATCCGCCATCCCAAATACCAGAAATCTTGGACCCCATCTTATAAAACCGGGATAATTTAGATCCTAAGAGAGTATGGATGTCTGGTTTAGGTGACGTGACATCCTAATCAGCTAATTAAATCTTTATAAAATATTATGGGTCCCATCTATCAGTCATTGAAATTAAAAAAAAACATATCTCAACCTCTTCTCACTCTCCCAAATCCCCACTCCTCTTCCAGCATGTGGCGGTGGGACAACGGCAACAACGAGGCCGGGAGGGTCAGCCGCCAAGCCACCGTAGCAGCCTCGATCTCGCCATCATAGACGTCGAGCTCGCTGCTCCTCCGCCACTACGAGAGGTTCATCGGGCATCGAGCATTGCCGCCACCCAATCTCACTAGGCCAAAAAAACATTTTCGCGGGGCGTGCTAAAATGGTTTTTGCGGGCGGCTGTGAGCATCGGCCAATTGCAATCGCCTGGAGATAACCTCCATTTTTGCAAGCGGGCCGACACCAGCCTGCAAAAACCATTTTTCCGGGCGCACAAATTTTTTTTGTAGGCAGAACGAAAGCGGCCTGCAAAAAGATCTTCTCAAGCGGCAGATTTAGTGACCTGCCTGGAAAAACAAAAATAAAAATAAAAAAACAACTGCCGATGGCCGCCGGCTGCCGTTTGTTCGATGATAGAAATTTCCATTTTTTGGTGCCAAAATTTGAAAAATTCTGAAAGAACAAAAAATCTGTGATGTCTAATGAAATTTTCAATTTTGGAGCCAAAATCTGAAAAAAAAAATTGGTTCAATTTGGCGTCCACATAAAAATATCAATACCTAAAGCTAGAAGAAAATTGATACTATATTGGCAGTTGAACCGCCAAAAATTACCATAATTTTTTTTTAGTCGAATGGACTGCCAAGATATTTAAACGTGGCGATTCACCACCAAGGAAAACAGATTTTCTTGGCACGCTATGATTGGTGGGTCTTTCTTGGCGGTTGGCCACCAAGAATTATTTTCCTGGCAGTTGCTTTCTTGGCGGTTTTTGGTTGTCAAGAAAGGTCCTCGTTGTATATATATTATAGTGGTTAGTACACGGTAGTATACACTTGTATTATGCTATAATGCATTAATTTGTATTGAATGCATTAATTTGTATTGAATGGATGGTCTTAACTATGTGACCTCATTATGCATGAAACTTAAGTAAATTCACAGTGACATACCAGATAAAGTGGCATACCAGATAAAAGTTGATGGTGTGGTGGGTAATTTTTTATGTTTATAGATTAATTACTATTTCATCCATACTACTCTCCCACCTATAGTTAGTGTAAGGGAGCCCTAAATTTAATGCTCAAGGTCTTCTACCACAAATTAACATATTTTTATGCCGTGCTAGAGCAAATTCATGTTCTTACAGTGTCCACAGACAAATACCACTTCATTTTTTTGAAGTGTTAATCTAGCAAAAATTAGTTTTGTTGATTAGTGACGTTTTTCCGGATCGGACAGTAACGCTAACAATGGCTAGTTAACGAATTTATCATTGGTTTTGGTCACATTCAGATTGACAGAAAAGGTTGCACTCGTGGGTGTGCGCGTGGTGGTATACATGCATGTGTGTTTCTAGTATATATAGTAAAAAAAGATCATGTAATTAATTTAACCTAGTCATGTTTGTTATACTTATCATAACACTAAAGTATAACTGTTTATTATAAAGTTCGATTCTTTCCTTCATCTGAAAGAAAGTAGTGGACTTTCGAGTGTTCTTGATGTATTGGCTTAGAATAAAGTGATTATTGATATATAGTAATCAACTGGGATGAATCTATTTTTTAAGCCGAGATCACCTACTGCTTAATTGGTAAATGGGAAGAGCAATGTTATTCTTTAACCAGTAGAAAGCAAAACATACTGTACAGCCTCACTCCACCGACGCATAATGCTGGTCACACACATGTTCTTCACCAGGCCATACATGCATGCATACCATTGCTCAGAAAAGGAACTAATAACCCAATATATATGTGCGATCGATCCAAAATCCTTTGCTCGATCAGAAAAAAGAATGAGCCTCCATGGCTTCGTGGGTGGTCGACCTCGAAAGAAGCCTCCCCAACGTCGACGTCAACACGGCCGTGTCAGAGGAGCTCAGACCACGGAGCAGCAGCAGCAGTAGGCATAGGCACTCCATCTAGCTACCGCCCCAGGTAGTGTCGCTCGGCCCCTTCCACCACGGCGACCCAATTGTCGCTCCCATGGAGGAGCACAAGCGCCGTGCCGTCGCGCGCCTCGTCCGGCGATCCGGCCGGCCGCTGGTGGAATTCGCCGTGGCGTCGGAGCTCGAGGGTGCGTACCACGGCGGCCTCGGCGACGAGTGGCGTGGGGGGAGGTTTCTGCAGGTGATGGTCACCGACGGGTGCTTCCTTCTGGGGATGATGAGGACGGAACTGTCGTCTATGCTGGGTTCTACGGTGGCGACGAACGACTTCGAGCCGGATGACCCGGTGTTTAGCCGGCATGGCGCGGTGTACATGGTGCCGTACGTCAGACGTGATATGCTCATCGTTGAGAACTAGCTTCCCCTCCTCGTCCTCCACCAGCTCCTCGCCGTCGAGACCGGCAAAGATACGGTAATTATTGCTACCTCCGTTTTATAATGTAAGTCGTTTTGACTTCTTTTTTCAATGTTTGATCATTTGTTTTATTAAAAAAGTTTATGTAAATATAAAAGATAATAAGTCATGCTTAAAGTGTTTTTATAATAAATTAAGTAAAAAAATAAAATAAATGATACTCTCGTAATTTTTAAATAATATGAATGGTCAAATATTGTAAATAAAAAGTTAAAACGTTTTACATTCCGATATATACATACCTATTTATTTGCAACTTTTAAATATCTTCTGTTATACTTTTTGATAAAATTCTCTTAAATGTAATATAGTCCAATTGCAGTGTAATTATACCGTGACTGTACTTAATATCATAATTATATAGCACTAGAATTATACTATACTATAGTTTCACTTGATTTGTTTTTGGATTTTGTAGGTACCCTAGATTGCATTTTCTTGTGAACCGTCTATTATATTAAATCTATGGTGAAAATGTATTTCTACTACATCGATCTTCTTTAATTTGTAGTAGTGTAGTGAAAGGATATTTCGAAAAAAATTACTTGGTTTTGTTGTAAATGTATAGTAAACTCATCATTGTGCGGCGTGAAAACAAAATTAGTTAATTACTAAGTTACCCTCCCACCATATTTAAGCATTTGACGAAAATGGACAACAAAATCAACAGTGAGATTTAGTTCTACTACACTACTTCCATCCCTAGTGGAAGGTACTATTTTGTTTTTTTAGATTTTTTTCCCAAAACCTTTCACAAGCCAACTAACAATGGACCGTGTGTATTACTTGCAAAGGTTGAGGTCGAGGACAAGGTGAATAAAATGGTGCTGAAGTTCGTCTCAACGACATGGCCTTCACGATCCGTTCTACAACGGAGCTCTATGAGGTGGGCATCCGTTTCAAAAGGAGCAGAACGGACAATCTCCACAACATCCGTTTCCACCGTGGCGTGTTGAGCCTCCCGGCCATCCTCGTCGACGACACCACCATGCACATCCTCCTCAACCTCATGGCATTCGAGCGACTTCACTCGGGCGCCGGCAGCGACGTGACCGCCTATGTCTTCTTCATGGAGAACCTCGTTGACTCGTGGAAGGATGTATGGCTTCTGACCGAAAAAGGTATCATCCAGAACTCCTTGGGCAGCGACAAGGAGGTGGCAAAGCTGTTCAACGGTCTCACAAAGGAGATCGTGCTTGGGCCAGACAATGAGTTGGAATATATATTCAAACTATGGTGAACAGGTACTACCAAAGTCGCTGCCGTTTATGGGATTTCTGGTATGGAAACCTGGTGCGCACCTACTTCCAAAGTCCATGGGCGTTCTTTTCGCTCGTCGGTGCTGTCTTACTCATACTTACTGTCATACAGACTACGTATACCGTGCTGGAGTTCTACATGCGGTAACAACCGTTATGCAGTTCAACGCACGTCGTCCTGCCCCCCAAATAGCAAACATGTTGTTGTTGTTAGAGCAGCAAAGTAGCTATGCTGGCCAACTTATGAGATCCACACAATCCATTGTACAATCTATTAAAAGTCCTGCAATTAATTAATAGGTACCACAAGAATCCAGAAGTCGCAGACGCTAAATAGTATAAGAAGAGATATAGTGAGGGCATCCACAATGTTAAAACAAGTGGGTGTTATACAATAAATGTAACCATATGGGCAGTCTATATACATTGTCGAAGTGGTTTTTATAACATTTATTGCTAAAGTACACCATATGGATATGGGCTGCCCATGAGAGAATATAATACATTACTTTTTGCATTCACTGTTTAGAAACGAATAAAAAAAAAGAAAATAGTTGATCTAGCCGTTGTTGACCATTGGAAGCAGTAGCCATGCTGAAGAAACCTTCAGCATTCCATGTTGCCCACAAAAACAGAACAAGGGCTTCAGATTACAACTCCACACTTCGTCATGAATCCATTGAACAAAAGTTTCACAGACCTCCTAAATCAAGAATCTCTAAACCCAGTTAGAAATTCTAGCCACAACTCTTCTCCCCAACAATTTCCTAATAATTTTCTCCATTCTCAGCTTTCCCAAAACTTTAGCCCACATTTTTTGCATAACTTCTACCCATTTGGTACCCCAGGCAACTATGCACCATATGATCATTCTCCTCCGAGCTTTCAAGGTACTCAACATCAAGAAAATTGGGAGCAAGCAAACTCACCAAATCAGGTGTTTGGAGCTGCAAGCAACGGAGCATTCTTTGCACCACATCAGGGCACCTCTGTTGGAGTTGCTGCCAACACTTCTTTCCATGGGTCGGAACCATCCATTCCCTGCCCTGCAAGACAGCGTGAGAAGCAGCCAGTTATTATCGAAGAGTCAAGTGACAGCAGCCAAGAGAGAGCGACAAGAGCACCACGCACCAACTGGAAAGAAAAGGAAAACCTACGTTTAATTGGTTCTTGGCTGAGCAACTCCCTTGATTTTGTGGATGGAAATGACAAGAAGGCCAAATATTATTAGAAGGATGTAGCTAATGAGTTCAATAGCAACCGGCATACAAATGCGCACATGAGGACAGTCAAACAATTCAAGACACACTGGATTTGGCTTAAGAAGGATGTTGGGAAATTCTGTGGAGCTTGTGCTCAGGTTAGAAGTACCAAAACTAATGGACACTCTAAGGACATGATTATGGAGGAAACATGCATGGTACAAGAATCAATAAAACGAGAAACCTTTCATCTTAGAGTACTTATGGAGAGACCTCAAGGATCAACCAAAATGGCGGGCCCTTGTCAAAAAGTATGGCAAGAACAAGAGGACCAAGATTTCAAAGTCAGGAGCTTACACATCATCATCAAACCAAGACACTAAAGAAGAACACTCAAATAAAGAGAGGCATCCTGAAAGGCAAAAGAAAGCAAAAGATTAGATTGAAGGGAAAGGAAAAGGTGCATCATCTCCTTTGGGGTACCAACCATCTTGGCAGAGAGCCGTTGCGTCACTACCACGTGTTGCCGTCCAGGCTGCCCCCTGAGTGGGCATTGCCTCCGCTCGCTGCGCCCTTGTCGCCCTTGTGCCTATCCATCTACTCACCGCGCGCTTGTTTCCCCCGTGCCCATCCATCCCTCCGCCACGTGCTCGTCGCCACAATTTCCATCCATATGCCTGCCCGTGAAGCGCAGCAGTTGCTGCCCCATTGACGGCTGGCTGCCCCACAGAGCGCTCGTTGTTCACATGGTGGCCCATCCACTTGGATCTGAGAGGTAGGGTTTGGGTGGGAGGTGGGGATCAGAAGAATTGGGGATCGGGAGAAGCTTCATGTGGCTGCGAGGAGGTGAGAAATTAAGGACAAGGGATTTTTTTTAATCACGTGGGACCCATCTTATTTTTCCTATGTGACATATACACTGTGCGCTTAGTTTTAACTAATACCCACTGTCCTGGGGGCCCATCTATATGGACTGGTTGAGCCAGATATGCTACTGATGCCCTAATGAGCGTAAGTAAAGGTCTAGAGGTTTCCTAACAGGCGCTCGAGCACCGGCGCACATGGTCCATGGAGAAAACGGCATGGAACTTCTCCTGTTAAATCTAATGGTAACACGATTTTTAACATATTCCTCCTATCTTTCATTAAATTTATTTAAATCATCCCCCCTCTCTCTCTTTGTCTCCGTATTTTCCTGTCCAAATCCGGAACAACGACCACGACCGGCAGCGAGGCGCCCGTGCAACGACGGTGGTGGCAACCAGGGGCACCACCCTCCCCCAGTGACGATGCACCGCTCCCCTCGTCGACGACCAGAGCAGGATGACAACAGGCGTGGCCGCATGGCTCCTCGCACGTCGACGACGGGCACGACACCTATGACCCTCCACTGGAGCCCCTGTGCCACCCGTGTGTTGATGGCGACCTTCGCCGGCACCGCTCCTCCCGCCCTCCCCGTCGATGCTGGCAATCTGAGCGTCGTGTTGACGCCGGCAACTCCGATAGCGGCATCGACATACATCGGCTGCGGTGAGGCCCCGACGCCGCCGTCAGAGTTTCTTTATTCTTTCTGTTTGAAATTTTTTATTCGTTCTATTTGAAATTTTGTCATTTTCTTTCATTTTGAAAATTTGTAAGTTCTTTCTGTTTGAAAATTTTTGCTTCTTCTTTATTTTTGAATTTTATTTGTTTTCTTCCCGTTTGAAACTTTTGCTTCTCTTTCATTTTGAATTTTTTGTTTTCTTCAGGTTGAAACTTTTTTCCTTTACTTTCCTTTAGAAAGTTATTCCTTTTTTCTTTCCTATTTGAAACTTTCTTTTTTGTTTTTTTTCTATTTTGATGGTGTTGCAACGGACAAACCAAGCATCGGCTGGGCATCCTACACTCGGTTGCGAAATAGCTAGGCCCTTCCTTTCTTCTACGTAGTTGATACCCACTACCACACATCCATCAATATAAGCAGCCGCCACAGTCGGCCATGTCATCAACACATCTTAACCATTGGATTATTGATTATTTTTTACTGTTAGATCTCCAGGTGTTCAACAGGTCGGGCTATCGGCAATTTAAATAGGCGGCCTTCAACAAGAGTAAGAAGGCCCAAACTGAAAGGTAAGCCCACCTGAGAATCCGATATCCCCCGTCCTCATCCGTATGCCTCCCAGTCATACATATCATTGTCCAATCAATGATGTCGTACATATTGTTGTCCCATCAGTGACACTGCCCAGATCAGATCGGGATGAGGCTCCTGATCACTTGAGCAGTTCAGCCTGATGGAATTCATCGCCATGCAGCCCATCGCCTTTATCTGTTTGGCATGGCTCTTGAGCTATACCATTTGCATGTAGCAGTAATTCCTCACCCGAAACACTCACCAAAAGTATAGCAGCGCATTAGGCATAGTTAATTCTATTAATTTATTCTCCTATTAAGCCTCTTTTAATTCCTCTACAATCATACATTTGTACTAAACCACACTCCACAATCCACTTTGAGGACACGGAATCACTCCGTCATAGCCTTTTGGTTGGACCTCTGATTTGCGGCACCACTTAATGGAGCTGATGGATCAAACCTATGTGCGTGAATGCGTGATTGATCCACCTCCCATATGTATGATCTGAACGGTCTAGAGGGGGTGAATGTACGCAACCTATAAAAATCCTGAAAAACACTCGCAGTGGAAGTTAGTACCTCCGGACTATTCGGTCAAATTGTCCGGACAGTCCGATGTCCGGACACTCCGCAAAAGCAGCCGGATGGTCTAGACCTGGAGCTACGAAATTCCTCGAGGGGAATTTCCAGATGAACCTAAGTGTAAACAGAGAGCAATATAGAGACGAGACAAAGACACGGCGAGTTTTTACCGTGGTTCGGACCCAAAGATACTATTCCATGTTGAGGCACTCCGGAGAGCGAGATCAAACGATATCAAACCTCACCCAGCTATTTCTTACAAGTTGGCCTCGATCTCCAAGGAGCTCTCGGACTAGCTACTCTCCGGACGATCCCATGATCAAATCCCAAGCCGGGAGTTCTAGACCCTAGTAGCCTTCTTGCTCTATCGATCCCTACTTCTAGGAGATAGCAAGGTTGTATACTCACCTCGTTAGGGAGAGGAAATCCAGTACAAACTTCTTTCGGTCAACCACAAGATGATCGACGCTCCGGGCGACACCTAGCCATCTAGGAGATAAAATCCCTAAGAGTAATAAATCCAACCAGCTAGACCTTGCCTAAGCTCCAAATGCTCTTCAAAGATCAAATCCAATCACTCTCTCAACTCACCAACTCTTCTCACCTAATTCCTAGATCAAACTAAGTCTAAGTGAGGAGAAATAAGTGCTCTAGAGTCCTAAGAGTGGTAGGAAGTGAATGTGACAGCCAACCTAGCTCAGTGAAAGATGATGAGCTTAAATAGCCCACGCACCTACCCACTAGCCATTGGAAACAGTATGTCCGGACACTTCGGACACAATGTCCGGACACTCTGGACCTCCTAGCCGTTACAACGTGACGTGTAACGGTGACGTCCACTAGCCGTTTGAACGGTGGTCCCCCTGTTCGGACACTCCGGAAAAAACTGCCGAATGCTCCGGACACAAAGTCCGAACACTCCGGACCTACTGAACCGAACCAAAACGTGCAAGTGTTGTGCAATATAAGTGTATCTCTCAGGCGCTAGACTAGATTTGATCATTTAGAGCATTTAGAGGTTGACTCAAGTTCTAACTAGCCGATCCCCCTTGATAGTACGGCTTTCCCTATGACCCAAAATAAAATACGACCTAATTCTAATCTTTTGAGCTGCTTCGCCGTCCCAATTCATTCCATTGAAGTTTTAGCACCATTGGGGGGTCACTTGTCTTCTTGCTTAGCTTCATAACTCATTAGCACACATTAATCCCTTAATAATGTTGTCAATTATCATCAAAACCCACTAGGGGTGGATTAGTGCACTTTCATGATCGTGTATTCATGTTTGTAGGTTTTTCTTGCTCTTAAGCATCACAAGTTGGACAATCCTTGTTCTGTTTTTCCTTTTCTTTTTCTTGGTGTCCAGGTGTTTCTTTTAGTGCACCACATGCTGATCCAATCTATATTCTCTTGCTTGTTTTTTAACAGTATAAATCTGATATGGACAAGATTAGTAGGTACGCATCACCGGGAAGTTAGCCAGGTGCCGGCTTGCTTATAAAGGATGATAGGAGAGCCTAGATTGGAAACTTGAAAAACTAATTTTGATTATTTATTGCTTAATCACAACTGATATAATGCTATCCTTGTAAAGATGGTATAACTTGACCCCCAAAATAGAAGTAGAACTTGTTCTAGTTTTATCTTCTAACCAACCAACACCACATCATCATGAAGTACTGTTCACTAGGCCTCGATGGTCGCAGGCCTTGGTTTCCTTGCCTAAAGCCCGTAACATTACATCCTGGCCAGTGGCGAATCCAGAATAAAAATGGAGGGTGGGCTCATGTATAAGATCAAATTCTAACGGAAGCCTCTTTGTTGATTTTTGCTCTCTTCAGTTGGGGACTTGTAGGGCATTAGTTGGATTGATAGTAATATTTTCCATTGCAAATCTACCAATGTCTTAAAACAATGTCATATGTCTCACGGTAGGCAGAAAATAAGAAGGGAGAAGTGAACTGAAGAAGTAGATTAATCTTACCGTCCTGCTTCGACCTCTCGCCTGCTTGCCTCCTAGCCTGACCGGTGGAAGGCATCTGCAAGGTTCGCAGCTCGCGCTCGCCCAGTCGCGGCAACACCGTCAGGACGTCTGTGTCGGGGCTGCTCGCGCCTGCCTACCGCCGTACTGCCGTCCCTCGCGTCTCCTGCTCGGCCGCTGCCGCTCGCCCGGAGGCCGGAGCTCCATCCTAAGCTCGCCGCAACGCCGCTCATGCCGGCCTGGGCTAGGCGCATGGCCACCTGCGTTGCGCCGACGACGGACCAGGGCCGCCACGCTGCCGCTCCCGCCGGCTGCGCGCCGGCGTCGCCGCATGCGTTGCACCGACGGCTGACCTGGGCTGCCGCTGCGCCGCGCGCGCCACCATCGCCGCCTCCCGCTCACGCCGCCACCACCTCCTTTGCCTGGCTCGCTGAGAGGCGAGAGAGAGAGGGTGAAGCACTCAGCTCTCTCTCCAAACCCTAGTACAAACTGAAATTGGGCCAAATGAGTGAATGAGCCTGGTTAGATACGGGCCTTCGGCTGTTTAGTGGGCTTTAAGTGACGAAGTGGGAAAGATAACGAATCGTTTTCTTCCTGTTCATCGTCTTCCTCGCGAGATTAACAGCACAGCGGCATCCCTCTCTTCTCCAAAAGCTTCCCCAACTCAATTCATGGTGAATAGATACCTATTTGAAATTTTTTTACGAAAATTGGAGGGTAGGCTCGAGCCTATTGAAGCCTCCCTGCTGGATTCGCCACTGATCCTGGCCTCCTTTTGAGCTGGTCGTCCTCGTGCTGTAACATGATATTTGGTTGCAAACCCAAACAACTTTTTAAAGGGATCAGAATGAGATACCTAACATAACGAAGAATCAAGCCTTCATCTCGGCTTGTTACACAGTACACTGGAATGATAAACTTCCAAGCTAATCTGCTATCATTAGGTGCCGGTGGACCCCAACCATAATCCCTCACCGAAACAATGAATCTGCACCTTGGGCTACACATGGAAGCCCAGCATGTTGTGTTCCTATAGTTAACCATGGCTATGCAGCAATATAGTAAAGGAAAAAGTCCACTTTAGGTCCATTAACTTATTGTCGAGTTTAAAAAACATCCTTAACCGGAATACCAGATATATTGTATCCCTCAACTTCTAAACCAGTGCAAGTATAGTCCCAGGAGAGTATTGTGTGTGGTTTTGGTTGACATGACGTGTGGACTCCATATGTCGGCCAAATAGGAAAAATAATAAAAATAATACTCACCCTCTCTTATCTCTTTTTTCTCCTCCTTCCCGCCGGCAGCCGGCAAGGAGGCGCCGTGGAGGGACAGTGATGGTGGTAGCAAGGATTTCCATGCCCAAACTCCCCCAACTCCCATACCACATCTCGACGATGGACTAGAAAAAATCCCAAGAAACACACATTTAAATCTCACGGCCGTTGCACCACACCACCACATGGTATTTTAGTACAATGCCATTTATAGATGTTTTTAACAATCTATAGCAGCTTTCATAATCGGTAACGGTCCACACAGCAGAAACACGGCGGCAGTGAGGGATGTGGCCAAATCGGTTGTGTCCTAGGTCACGAACCATTACTGATACATCCATATCGGTTTGTTTTTGCAGCACGTGATAAATGTCATTCTATCCCTCATGGGCCAAGAGGATAAGCTTTGTATCCGTGACAGGCCGGGTTGCCCCGTTACAGATTCACCATTGTGCTTTAAGGTAAGTATACTAAATTTATTGCTGGAAGAAAAAGATAGAGCAGAAAAATTATAACTATCCTTATAGCCAGTATATTATATATGTTATTTCCGATATGACCCTTGGTCAACTACATTTTCCATATTTCCTCGCATGCTTTGTGGGCTGAATGAAAAGCTTCGTTAATTGCTCGAGACATGAGTTAACGGTTCAAACGAGTTTACCTAATTTGCAGTTAATGCACAGCGATAAAAACACTATTTTTATGTCGCTTGAACGACCGGTAAATTGTAAACAATGGCAATTCCCTTCCTGCTCATCACACTGTCAGTTTCAATTTAAGCCGGCAGGAATTGAGCACCACGCCCAGTGCACCTTAGGTTCATTTGGGTGTATTTCACATTGATCTGGACCTTGAACCGGCAGGTAAGGCATCATCTTTGTAGTGGCAAAAAGTTCATTGGAGAGCTAGAAATCAAACGTAAACTGTTCGGAATCGCTAAGAGTTGCCAACAGGTTTTTCCCCCAAAACCATCGATTTTTGGAAACGAAGAAAAAGAGTCAATGTTGTATGCTGTACCCTTCTATTAAAAAGGGATAGCCCTGTATCGAATATAGCATTCAAATGTATTTCATGAGAAAATAGATAATAGATACCATAATTAATTACTCTTTCGTAAACGAGATTATATCGACATGAAGAGACTACATGCCAATATGCATCGGCTGGTGGCATCGTCCTATAGCCATTTCACCCATTGTAGGTACCCCTCCTTTTTTTGGCATTGGCAAGCCAACCTTGGTAATCCTGAGCTTGAAGCTAAGGTGAACAGCCAACTAGGACAAAAGGGGGGGAGTTCTTCCTCGCGTGACACACCGACACGTGTCCCCACACGAAATTCATGTCAGAAAGTCTCATGACACCTGTCGTGTTGATAAAGTCATAAAGTTACAACATCCATTCTCAAAAGGAAACCTCCTAAAATATGTGCATTCAAACAAACATTTCATGACAATCAAATTGACTGAAAATATCAAATGGAATCTAATAATTAACATGTTCTCCTATGTCCTAGCCACCCTTATAGAACGGTAGGACGGTGTAGACGGTCTGCATGACGGTCATCACAAGCAGAAACACAGCGGCAGCGAGGGAGAGGAATGACCATGGGCTTCGGAAGTAAGTGTGCACAAGGTTAGCCCTCCACCGGTGCCACCGCCGCCGGCAGTAGGCGTTCACCTCCCGATGCACGTCGTCGAGCGCACTCACGGGCTCAAGCACGACGTCACGCGACAGTCCGTTGAACATCCTCGCCACCGCCTTGTCGCTCCCCACCGTGTTCACCACGATCCGCCTAGCCGCCAGCAGCGCCACGTCGCGCGCCGAGTCGACCATGTTGTCCATGAAGAACACGTACGCCGTCACGTCGTTGCCGCCTCCGGCGTGGGTGTGGAGGCGCTCGAACGCCATGAGGTTGAGGAGCATGTACTCGGTGGTGTCGTCGACGGCGATGGCGGGGAGGTGGAGCACGCCACGGCGAGCGTCGAAGCGGATGTCGTGGAGGCTGCTTGTTGGGCTGCGGCGGAAGCGGATCCCGGCCTCGTAGAGCTCCTCTGCCGACCGGATGATGTCGTCGGGCGGTGGCGATGTCTCTGGCGGTACGCGGGGGGTTGGGGCAGGGCCGAAGAGGAGGCTTCGCCGGAGGATGTCGAGTGGGTGGAGTGCTAGACCGACGCCGGTCGCCATTGGCCACGCCTCCGGTGACAAGAACCGCAACACCAACTTGTTGATGAAGTCTTCGTTCTGCATGCATGAATCTCTAAACAAATCTAACCATAGTGTACATAGGTGCACATACACTTGGCCCCTTTGAAACGCATGAAACTCAAAACACAGGAATAGAAAAAAGCATGAATCGAGTGGCATGAATTCTCAATTCCCACGAGATACTTGAAAACAGGTATTTGATTACAATGCAGAAAAAAAAACATAGGATTGTAAGAAATAAATGATTGAAAACATAATGTATGACCTAGTGTTTTTTTCCTCCAAAATTTTCATAGGATTACCTGTCCCAGAGAAATGCATAGGATTCAATCGTTTGTTTCAAAAACACCTTCGTAGAATTTATCCTATAGGATTCAAATCCTCCAAATTTTTCTACGTTTTTCCTATGAATTAAAGGGGGCCTTAGGTTGCATATTGACTCTACCTACCTACGTTACACCACAGACATTCAATTTTAAATTCGACAGTTGTATTATTGTTTTTCTTTTGCAACTCGTAGATGTCGAATTTTAACTTGTATGCTTATCTAGTTTGTGGAGTGGTATAATTACACATTGATCTATATTTTAAAATTTTTTTATTACATCCATCCAAAAGTTATAATAAAAAATTTACTGGAGCATATTAGCAAATTAAATCAGACACACTTGCATGTCACCCCCTAGTTGGATCGATCACCTAGCTTTAACTTTTTGATATATGGTACATACATGATGGCCAAAAGTAAAAGGAATAAGGAAATCATGAATAGTAAAGAAGCATTTGACTACCCTTTGCATTTTGTCGGATCATCTACTTACAGACTACTTTCCAGTCTTTGTCAAATTAACACTCAATTCACTCACTAAACTTGCTTAGCAACATGCATGATCAACCAACGACTGTCAATTAATTTAATACTTCAATATAATTAACGTTTACTCTGTCACATACTGTATACCTCTTGTATGCCTGTCTCGACGGCGACGAGCTTTTCAAGCACGAGCAACGGCAGCTGGTTCTCGATCATGATCATATCCCGTCGTATATACGGCACGGTATACAGCAACCCATGGCTACTGAACACAGGATCATCATCAGCATAATCGTTCACCTCCCAACCAGTCGCCGTCCTCATCACCTCAAGCAAGAAACACCCATCAGTCACCATCATCTCCAAGAACCTCTCCCTCCTCTCCTCCACCTCCTCCTCCGGCCACTCCTCGGCGAGGCCCTGGTACGCGCCCTCGAGCTCGTCGGCGACGGCGGCGACGGCGGCGGCGAATTCGGCAAGTGGGGAGGATTTGTGGCGACGGCGATGACGGCGGAGGAAGTGGAGGAGGGAGCGGCGCTTGTGGGTTTCCATGGGGAGGAGGTTTGGGTGGGAATGGTGGAATGGGCCGAGGGAGACGACTTGTGGGTGGTAGGCGCGGCGGTTGAGGTCTTTGATGCAGGAGGGGACACGGTAGATGGAGTGGCGGTGCCAGTAACGGGCTGCCTCCGACGACGGCGAGTCGCCGGCGGCCGCCGCCGCCTTCTCTAGGTCTACCACCCATGCGGTCTCCTCCAACTTGGTTTTCCTCATGGATGCCATTTTGATCACCTTGATCAAAGGCACAAGGTTTAAGCTGGCCACCTTAAGTGGGTGATAGGATGTGTACATACGACATTGTCACGTTGGTATATGTAGTAAAGGATAGGGACGGTTTCAACCCATGCCCATCACCAGTAATAAGTTCACTTTGGGGATGAGAACGGTTGGAGGCAATCGAAATGCGCATATCGTTTTCATTACTGGTTTTGTTCGGTAATGTTAGGAGTCAGGCGTCCGATGGGAAGCAAAACATCGGACGCCCCGACTTTGTGTTTCATTGCGTACAGATAAGATGTTTTATCGCGCAGTAAAAAGTTTCAACAAAAATGTTGATATAATTGAAACATTTTTTTAGTCATTGAAACATTTCTTACTACGCGTTGAAACAACTTTCATATACGTGTTGAAACACAATCGCGGACGTCCGATATTTTGCAAATATCAGACGCCCGACGCCTAGTCGCGTCCAGTTTTGTTTTCCTCTTGGTAACGAGATAGAAAAGTAGAGCAGGAAATGACAGGAACGTCGAAAAATAAACTAATCATCAGAGTAGAGCATAGAAATCAACATTCACGATTATATCATAAATTAACTTCATATACTATCAATCATCATTCAAATAAAATCTACTATATTCGACGATATTATAACCACTGATGCACTGACAACACAGATGTCGTCACTGTGCACGCGTAACGCACGAGACCCAGCCAGGTTATATGCGACCTAAAACAAAAGGATGAATGGATGATCGATCGACAATGACTCAATGAGCAATGGCAGTTTGGTGCAGGCAAAGTGAGAGGACAGGACCACCGAATCGAAGGGAAGTGTGCTGCAGAGCAGATGGAGTGGTCTCATCGAGGATCATTCTTTACAGCACAGGCAAGTGATCTGGGAGAGATTGGGATGTGCGTCTCTGATGAGAGGATATTGCAGGCTTTCGGAAAAGAGTGATGGAGCTGTCGAAAGAGACGCTCGCATATCTTGCATACATGCTTGCCTTCCAGGCAAGGAACCTCGACCTGAATGACAAAAATTGCCAAAGATTGCAATGCAACAGTGACAGCAAAATTGTTTCAATCCTGCAATCGGCTAGCATGCAAATCTTCAGTAACAATTCTTGTATAAACATTACAACAGACAAGACAACAGACTAACCCATAACATTTTAAACTCTGGATAGACCTCCGACATAATTATAGAAAAAGTTATAAAGAATGTCATTACATGATATGATAAGTCACGAGATAGAAAGGCACAACATATCCTGACATTTCTTCAGGATCAGTCGATCAAAAATGATACAGGGAATGTAATAAAACCCTAGTGTTAGAAAACACATTACAAGTTATCAGGTTTCCTACTTTCGGCGCTTGTACCTGAAAAAGGACAGTGAAACTCATATTTAGAAATATTGGAGGCCACAGTATTAGCTCCATTGGCAATAAAATGAACTAGGTCTTCGTATAAAGGAAAATGCTAAGGTATACTTTCATCTTTTATTCCACACTTAAATACAAGGGCTAGGTAAAGTGACATACCTGGATTTGCTCTTAAATGAATTTTTTGATTTCTTCCGTATATCCTTAATTTTCTTCAAGGCGCGGCCCTGTTTCCACTCACTCATATCATTCTGGAATAGCTCATGCATCTCCTCTTGCCTTGTTGGACCCTTTTCAGATTGTTGTTTTGCACTTTTATCATTCTTTCCTTTGCCAAGACCCTTTTTACCGCTGCCCTTCATTGATTTTGCTCTACGGTAAGCCACATCGACTAGAGATTGGCCTTTCTTTGCTTTCTTCCCACCTTTGCTTTCCTGCAAGAAAAACATCAAAGCTTAGGACTAGACGTAGCTCATACAGTTATAAAATTATAGGGTGGATGCCAAACCTGTGCAAACATAGGTTTCTTATTATCATACTAATGAGAAAAATATATAACTAAATCCTACAATACTAATTTTGATACACAAGACATTCAAGACGTATATAGCTGCAGCAATGTGACAAGAAGCCAGACAAAATTGTTCGTGCCAGCCAACAGCGTTAACCCAAATAACATAAGCAATTACTTCATCTGTATCAAATTATAGGACATTTTAGCTATTAAATATATTCATATATAGATCAATGTTATGCTTCATATATGTGTCTATATTCATATGGATGTTAGTAGATAAAAAGGCTAAAACCTCTTACAATGTGGAATGGAGGGAGTAACTTATAAACAACAGCCTTCTATCGTTATTATTACTAATTATCAATGTCAGAATAGTATGCAAATAATTTTCAACAACATCAAGGGATTTGTACCTTGGCTTCTTCCTCATCTTCACTCTCATCTTCTAACATTTCCCGCTGTGCCTCTAACCGTCTCCGTTTCTTCCTAGGTAGATTTTTCTGTAGAATAAAAAATAAAAAAGTTAACTAAATAAAACCTCATGGGCATTACCGTTTACCAACTCATTAATAGCATATTCATAAGCATACCTCATGCTCCCTTCTTCTTTTCTCCTTCAGACGAAGATCTTCAGCTTGCTTGGCGCTAATAACTCCAGCATTACTCTTACCTTGGCTCGTAGATTCCTTGATAAAGAGTGACTTAGATATTAATGATGTGTACAAGACTGACAAAACATGTTTAAGTATGGACAGATTCCATCCACGTGCATTTCCTTGTGTGTTCTAATTTAGAACATAATTTGAGGATTTCTGGTTGATTAGTGCATATCATGAAAGCATGGGAATAACCATAAAAATTGTAACCGAAGAATAGCAGTAATAGGCAGAGCCATACAGGCAGGCAAGTTAAAAAAACATCCAAAAGGTTTTGAATCTCTTAGTATTCATTTTTTTTGTTCATCGCACATCTTCTATCCTAACGAACATTTCATGTACGTTAACAAATTGTAACTACATTATCTAGTTATCATCTGCTTGTATAAATAAACAAAACAGGGTTATCACCTAACAATAACTACAAATGATGTAGGCATCAACCTTTTAATTATGAAAACGGGAACAAGTACACAAGAAATCATCACTTAAAACATGAGCCAAAAAAAGTGAACAAAGAAACAAAAAAGCACTACTGTCACAATCAACACACAGGGAAGTCCAAAAAATTGTTGAAAGGAAGAAACAGAACTTCAAGGGAATGCTGTCTGTTTAGTCGATGATAGTTTAGCAAAGTGGAAAGAGCTAGATGACATGTAAGGGAATGGATGGAATAACACATGATGCAAAAGATTTTGCATATGCAATTGCCAATTTGGCATCTAAGAAATATAGGGCATGTTTGGTTTGAAGCCATACCAAAATGTTGGTAGTGCCAAACCTTGAGTAAGTTATGGCACTAACAAATTTTTGGTAGAGGGCATAAATTGGCATAAAAACCAAACAGGCCAATAAATACAATTTAAGGCAAACTTACTTTAGCAGCCTTTGCTAAAAGTTTCTTTTCCTTCTCAGTGGCAAACCAGGTTTTCTTTGGGCGTGAGTATATCTCATCCTTATGAGCTATCATATTTTCTGCCTGGTAGTGGTAAAGATTTGGCAGAAGAAGGTAATTAGTCTATATAGCATTCAAGAAAAATTAATAGTAGAAATCTCTACTCAACTGTCATTGCCAGTAAAAATAGGATTTGTAAATTTTGAAACCTCTAAAGATATACCTTTGTAGCTTCCATTTCAGCTTTCCTCAATATTCTTTCCTCCCTGCAAAGAAGAGGGTGTAAATAGTAGACTTAATTTGAACAGAAGTCTACCCTAAACTGTCTTGAACAAACCTTTCTTCTTGAACTATGGTAGAAATTTGATCTTCAAGTTGCTCAATCAATTTTGCACACTCAGCCACAGGCTTCTCTGCAACAATGCGGCTTTTCAGCTGTGAACCAGCTTTCTTTGCCTGAAAGTAATCCAATGAATAGCAATAAGTAAAAATCAAAGGCAGAATTGCGCGTGTCGAGTAACAAAGAAGAACATTGATCATCATAGCACTTGAGGATAAGATAGCTATGTGCAAATTGGATAGTAATAAATAACATTATCAGTGGACCAGCCTCTATGTAGAGTGCATGGTACTATCCCACGTATCATCAAAATTATTTACTAACTGCAATTAAACATGCTAGTTAGAAAATGATCACCACACCTTGTTTAGAATTAAGGGAATTAGAAATGTATTAGAAACTGCAGTTCTCAGGCCAAGGCTGGAACACAGTTGTAGGGATCTGATGAGTACAGGCACAATATGATTTACCGTAAGCCACAAGGAAAAAGATACAGGTACTGAAATTTTCCTAGTAAAATTTTACCAACAGCTTACATCATATGAACTCATTACTTATATAATATCACACAAGGCTTTTTGTGTTCTATAGAGTTTTTTGTTAAGTATTTTTTGTGTGCAATACCATTACTAATAACAATATACTTACAATAGCTTTCAAGAGAGACCTATCATCATCAGTAACAAATGTCACAGCATATCCTTCTCTGCCTGCACGAGCAGTGCGTCCAACACGATGTAGATAACTGCAACAGCATAAACAAGAAACATCAATGAAAAAGAACATAATTAAATGGAATAGGTCTATGAAGGCAAGACAAAAAGGGTCAACAAAATACATGGTCTAGGAGAAAAGATAATGGATTTGGGCTGGTCCATGTGGAGGCTCACAATTAGAACACACAATGCATACATTCTCTGAAAGTGCATGTTACAATTCTGACAATCAAAATAGATTTGCCACTGGAGATGAGCTAAACAGCACTAGTATATAAGAGAGATCATAAAAAATTGATACAAGCTGAACAAAGAGCAATTTAATAGTGTGTATATATATTAAACAATACTCTCATCCAACCATATAACACATAAGTATGAATAGTTCATAAGTATCTGAAGCTTCACATAAACTAATCGGCAGCCATGCAAAAGAACAAACATAGTGGAACTCTATCCCCTTATTTAATGCTTACGTTCTGACATCACGTGGGCAGGAAAAATTTATTACAGTTCGAACACCAACGATATCAATCCCCTACAAGTCATACAAACAATTCATCAACAAAAAAACAATGGAACATCAAACAAATGTATTTCTATTTCTCTTACATTATCTTTTCTGTTCCAAATTACAATGTAATATCATTATTCAACATATCAAAATTTAAAAAATATATAAAAAATACTTACACGAGCTGCAACATCAGTTGCAATCAGGAAGTCTACTTCTTGCTTTTTGAAAAGCTCCAAGGCCTATATAACAACAAAAATTTTCATTTAGTTGGTAAAGTTGCTAGAACTATTATCGGTTAGCTTTAGTATCAAAATGTAGATTGCAAGAAAGAATAAGTATATTGCTAAAACAATTCAGAAACATGTTACATGGGCATAATCACAATTTACATATACTGCCTATGTTTTCCTAACTCAATGATCCGTCCCTTAGAAATTTAGATCTCCCAGTTTAGGTTCCATTACAAGTAAAAAATGGAGTGTAGTGCTGAAAATTCAGACAGGCCCAGATGGCCAGACTATTATTTGCACTGCATACCAACATTAAGGGCCTGTTTGGCAGGGCTCCAGCTCTAACTCCACCTTTCCTAGAGGTGGAGCCAATCAAACGGTTTTAGCTCCACCTAAAAAGGGAGCAGAGTGGATGGAGTGATCTGAAAAAATGAACTAGAGGGGTGGAGCGGAGTTCAGGGTGCTCCACAACTCCACTCAAGAATCTGCTCCTGGAGTTAGATTTAGGAGTTGGAGCCCTGCCAAACAAGCCCGTGAGTCAATTGTGAAGATTTCTGGTATGACAATAGCATTGTGTAGATTTTATTAAAAAAATGTTTTAATTGTAATTCCTCACCATACAATAAGCTTGGTAAATTTGGATTTCTTTTTTATTGCGGTAAAGGGAATTTGGAAACATAAACGACTAATTTAGGGACAAAGAAGAGGAAACTTATGGGGTGAAAATGTCGGTAAAGAGTTGTAGACTAGTTTCACAAGACAAGTTTTATACACAATCTGATATCTGATAATACCACAGTGCTGTTAGCACACTTTAATGAAGATACTGGACAATAAAGTGTTCATAACACAAAAGCTACCATGGTAATGAAAATTACAATGAGGACACATGGAAGGTAAAGGAAGAACTGTAATATAAAATCACCTCAAGCCGCTGGGCTTGTGTAAGGTTGCCGTGAAGTTCAGCAGCTTTCATCCCAGAAAGACCAAATATTATTTTCATCCTGTGAGCAGAATGCTTTGTCCCACTGCAAAGTGACAGGAAATATCAATATATACAAAATATCATACAATCAAGTAATAGTAATCATCCAATATACAAATATGCAGTAGGATAGTAAACTGTAGGAGAATTGGCAATATTACAACACGAGCATGCATTAACTATTTGTCCACATGTGATGCCCACTAGTCAACATAATAGTTCCTACGGAATGGTGGCAAACCAGCACATGCAGTACATCTGTTGCTGCACTGCAAAACACATGCCCTGCAGACAAGACTGTACTATCCTTTACATACTCTTGGTTAGCACTGAGCAGAGTAGGAGTAAACCAAACTCAGCTTCACCAGAACACAAACCTGACAAAAGCATAAGGACATAAATAATACTCAGCTTCACCAGAACACAAACCTGAAAATGATTACTCTATCCTTGAAAGTCTTCAAACAGAGAGCAAGCAAAACAGCTTCTTGATTTGCTTCACGTGTTCTTCGTATTCTAACCACCCTGAAGATGAACAAATAGTACAAAAATGGAGACGCTGTTAATCATGAAATATAGCACAAATAAACTGAACATTTAGATAGTTTAGACTTAGGAAAAAAAAATGTACTCTTCTGTTAATGTTGCAGGTCGTTTCAGAGAAGGATCAGCTTCAAGGCGGACTGGTTTGTTCAGTGAAAGTGTCACAAGCTCATTAATTTCTTCTGTCATTGTAGCAGAAAATAGCATTGTCTGTCTTCTCCTAGGACACATGCGAATCTGCATGTATTATGAAACCAGAAGTCCATTACAGTGAAAGAATTGTGGGTTCCTTATAAAAACAAGGATAAAATCATTATTTTGTAAAGAGAATAACTGCTCCCAAGTCAAAACTGGAAGATAGCAAAGAAATTGGAGCAACATGTATGATACTATTGATTTCTATGCAATATTTTTCTGCACCAACATAAAACAGCTGCAAGTCTGTATTTCTGTAGCCATGTTCAGTGAACAATGCCTACTCTACAGCATGCTGGTGATGAAATGCCATTTCATTAATACATGTTCTGCTTCCAACAGATCCGCTGGAAGAACATTAGTTGATACCCAAATGTCAAACTGCAAAAGTATGGAGAGAAAAAATCATCAAACAAAGAATTTTGGAAGTTACCAGTTCCTGAATTTCAGCACTGAAACCAAGTTCTAGCAAACGATCAGCCTCATCAAGAATCAAGATTGCAAGATCTTCAAGCCCAACAGAAAGGGAATTGCGTAGATGATCTATTATACGCCCAGGTGTAGCAACAACAATGTCAGGCATTGACCTTAAAGCTACCTCTTGTACCTGGTAAGGCATGTATATTCTGTCAGAATTAACCCAGAAACTAGGCAGAAAATAAAACAAGTGATGATAGCAAATGCAAGTAAACAATCAGAAAAACTCCCATGTAAGTGGACACTGTAGTTCATTCCCTATTTAATTATTGTTAAATATTAAAATAGTGTGTTTATCAAGAAACCATGTTTACCACGGTGACATAAAAGTGCAACTACAACAGAGACAAGCATCTCCACTTCTTCTGCTGCTCTTAGTTTGAGCCAAAGTGGCCCTCTTCCTTTTACATGATAGTGTATCCGATCACAGGTTCAAATAAGTTTCTATCAAGAAAAATGGCACATGGACAGATAACACAAGAGTAAAAAAATAGAAGTTTACACCCTTGCAGAAGTTCAGTTAACATACAAGACACGAATGCAAAATGCAATACCTTAGTTGAAAGTCCACCAACAATTAAACAACATCTGATATCAGTAAATTGGGCTAATTTCTCGATCATACTATGGACCCTGCATTTATAGTTGTATGAATGGTGAGTACACATCAAAATACAGTAATAATATAAACCTGATAGCACCATGTAATATATGTCAGCATTTAAGATAACTTTTCCATAAGTCATGCCACACGACCATTCCATAAGAAATGTGGTGTTCATCTTAGATAGGTAAAGTAAACTTTGTTGCTACGATTTTAAGATAGCTAAAAGTAGAGATTATGAAAACAAATTTCAAGCAAGAGATATTCAAACATTCAAATTTGGCTATTTGAAATGGGAATACAACAACTTAATCGTATATCAATTTTGAAAACATAATTGAAATGAAATTAATCAAGTGACACGGTGACACCCTAAATACAATATAAAAACAGTAAGCAACCATATAGTATAGCTTAAAAAAATACATGTTAAAACATATCATGAGAACATTGGCGGTTATTCAACAAAACACCGCAGGAAAACATTAATTATAAAAGGAAAAAAACTAATCATGGCAGATATAGAAAATTCATATTGGAACATCATCAAGATAAAACAAAATAATAGATGGAATGAGCTAATATTAAAGATGGTTTCACTGAGAAATGAATATATTGAACTTACTGAGCAGCCAACTCTCTTGTTGGAGTAAGGATAAGCACCCTAATTGCAGGTACACGTTTGGGCCGGAAAAGTAGACGTTCCAGCACAGGCAATGAGAAAGCAGCTGTCTACAAAGAGTTCAGTTAAGCTAAAGATATGTACTGATTCAAAACGTCGCAACAGAGAAGTAATTTTCTGTTAATTATATATACCTTTCCAGATCCTGTTATAGCGCTGCCACATATATCCCGTCCTGTTAATGCTAATGGTATGCATGCCGCCTAGAGTAAGCAAAAGAAAAAAGGGAAATTGGCAACCAAATTAACTTTCCAGCATGCATAAATAAGGTATTACAACATGATTCAAAAAGAATGTTACTTCAACGAAAATAACAACAGAAGACTCTGTTTTCGATTAATTAAAGGAATCTCGTTCATAATGATGGAAAAAATGACGGTATCAAATTACAACCACAAATTGCTAATTTTTGCACTAATTGCCAGCTTCATGAAAATACAAGTTGTATTGCAGAGGTGTCTATTAACTTAGAATAAGCCTACTTTATCAAGGAAATGCAAGTAGTTGTGCAGCTCACAAGGAAAGCATAAATTCTGAAGAGAGCAATATATTGGCTATCATTAAAATATCAAAATAATATAACTGTTGACTGCTTTTAGGGTTGCCCTGTATGTGCATACAGGAACAGCGAATGGGTGAGCTTTATTTGATAAAGAAGAGTTTAACAGCAAGAGAAACCATAATCCAACTAATACCACTCCTTAGTCCTTACAGATATCTGTGGATATCCACGGAACATGGATTAGTGTCAAGCTAATGCTACATGAACCATACATTTACAAGGTCAAAATAAGCATGGAAGCTTTATTTTAAGACTTGAGAAAAAACTACCAAGACATGCAACAATCAGAAGATACACCTTAAAATTCAGTTTGTGTTCTTTGAAGGCATCTGAGATAGTCACATGTGAGGAAAACATTCAGAAGAGACATTCTTATAAACATAAACTATGCCATCCCATTTATTTCTGTTATGGTTTGGAAGTCCTCAAAGTCTCCAGCATATATGGAGGACTGACGATGGTATTCATTGTTACAATGCTAATGATGAGTACAGATGAGTTTGCAGTTGTAAACCTGGATCGGCGTTGGTTTTTGGTAGCCGAGTGCCTCACAGGCTCGAAGAAGTGGCCGG
The DNA here is from genome assembly GCA_000325765.3 of Leersia perrieri. NCBI lineage: Eukaryota > Viridiplantae > Streptophyta > Magnoliopsida > Poales > Poaceae > Leersia > Leersia perrieri. Next base: position 11,190,814 of record CM002479.1, read on the forward strand.
GACAAGTTGAGCTCAAGAAACGAATTTGCATGGAACGACGCTCCTTCAGACGATGCAAAAAACTTTGATGGATCCACTGTGCCACCCTGCTTGTCCGCGTCTTCTTCCTGTGAAACACGATGCATAAGCATGTCACCAATTGCACTGAACACAGTGGTTAATTACTGCTAGAAAATAGCAACACATACTGGAGCAGAGACACCACTCTGCACTAGACTGCTTGCTATTCGAACGAATTGGACATCATAGATAGCAGCAGGCAAGTAGCTTAGAGCTAAATTGAGCAGAAAAAAAATGGAGAAATGGAATTGCATACAGCTCACCTCTTCTTCAGCTTCCTCGTCTGCTCCCCCCTCCTCCTCTTCCCCATCTTCTCCTTCCTCAACCTCTTCCTCTTCCTCACTCTTCTCCTCCCCTTCACCCTTCTCCTCCTCAACCTCCTCCTCACTCTCCTCCACCCCCTCCTCATCATCATCATCACCATCCTCGCTCTCCTCAACCTCATCATCCTCCTCATCATCATCATCAATCTCCCCCTCCACCACCTCCTCATCATCCTCACTATCATCCTCCACCACCGAATCCCCCTCTCCCTCCGAATCCCCATCTGGGATAACAGGCTTCCGGCTCCCACTCAGGGCGTGGGAGATCTTATCGTCGATGGAGGTGGTGCGGCGGCGCGCGTGCTCCGCCGCCACGGACTCCGCGTAGGAGGAGAACTCCCACGGCGACTGCGCCGGCTTCCCCCTCCGCCCGGGGGCGGCGGCGGCGTCGTCGGAGTCGGAGCCGTCCGGGTCGAAGCGGAAGTCGGGGTCCATGGTGGTGGTGGTTGCCGCTTTTCCGGCGTGCGGCGCGGCGGCGGGAGGCGAGGGAGGGTTTAATCGAGGGTTTCGTTGGGGGAGAAAATGGGAGAGGATGGAGGCGGAAGGAGCCGGCTTTGATGGGCTTTCGTGGGCCAAGGTTGCCGCGCCGATGGGCGCAACGTGGCAATGTGAAATACTACCAGTGCATGCTAACCTTTCTCGTGAGAAAGGAATAAGTCCATTTGAGGTCTCTCAACTCGTCGTCTAGTTCTATTGTCGTCCCTGAACCATAAAATCGGATATAACAAGTTCCTCGATTTTTAAAACCAGTACAAATGATATAACGTGAATTTTCTCTCGATCTCTTCCGTCTTCATCTGCTTTATACGAAATTGACCGTTTAATTTTCTCTAAAATGGCAAATTTTCTCTAAAAGGGAGAATGCATTCGAACGTAGTTATGAAGACTATGATGTTTTTAGCTCATTTAGTGGATTATTAAAATGGCAATTTTGTTTCATATTGTTGGATAATATATTTTCTTCAAAAAGAAACTTTTCCTCTTAATCTTAATACATTGAATGGCCTCCTTCGACCATTTCGGCAAAAAAACCAATTTGCCAGAATTACCATCCCTAGAATTGTATTCATTTGTTGATTCAAGGAGCATATCTTTCAGCAGTTTCTCTTGTGGCATGGTCAGGAAATTCTCTTCTCTGACTGACATATCCATTAGCTGGTGCAGGAATATATTGAGTCTTGAAGAATTCATTAAGATACATGTTGAAAATTGTGAAAAACTAGAATCAATGCCCACTGGAAAGTTTGGAGACTTCCATTTTCTCAAGGATCTGACCCCTGCATTTGTAATAATTTGTCAAAATTCTCTATGGAATTTGTGAAAATCCTTGAGACCCCCATGCTGATCTGTACAGTTCTGTTTTTGTTTGGCCCGTGGGCTAACTCTCCTACTCCGTACTTAATACAAAAGGTACGCCATGCGTATTCACGAAAAAAAATTCTCTATGGAATATGTGAATTTTTTTCGTGTCTTAAAGTTCAGAATGGATTGTCTTACCAATCTCTTTGAAAAAGTTTCAGTTATGTTGCTGTGGGGATTTCTCCTAGTTCGTTCCTAGTTGCCTCATGAACATCACTTTGCTAGAGTACTTATCACTGAATTGTTTGTCCATTCGTTGAATCCATTCCTGCACAAGTTTGGAATAATCTTCCAGCCCTCAAGAAGATTGAACTTCGGAATTGGAGGACCAGAAGCAGTTGAAGGAATAAAGACTGTGCACATAGAAAAATGTGCAAAGTTTACAGAATTGAATCAAACTTCTATTAAAAGTATGCCATTCTAAACTTTCACAAGGATTTACTTCCATACTGATGTTATTTATACTCAGACTTGTTTCTCATGTATACCAAAGGATTTATAATTTCGTAACTGAAGACAAGGTTGATACTAACTGTACCACACAATTGTTAGTATTTACATTAGCTCCATAAATTTCTACTTGGGGTTTCAAAAAGGAAATGTTTCTACTTGTACAATCAGTGAATCAATTCAAATTGTTTGTGCCTCCTTTAGTATTTGTTCTTACATTGGAAAAATAAAATTTTGTCAAGTGGATCCAACAGCTAAATTAATATGATGCTACTATGTTTGATGTATTAGGTTCAGGTATCTAACAAGAGAACAGGAGCCAGATGGCAGACGGGAAATTCTCAAGATATGGACAACAACAGGAGTAGCAGCTTACCTGCATGGCATATTGGCATAGTTGCCATTTTATCATTTACCTTGCTGATACATCACAGACAATGACAAATTAAATCTAGACATTTATTTTCCTCCATGTACTGCTACTGCATGCAATTCAAGGTGGATCTCCGATCCCACCCGCGTTTCAGACATTGCAAGCTGGTGGCTCTTCATGCATTTTGTACCACATTGACATGTAACCATATGCATGCTAGTTTCTCGATTACTCAACTGTTGTGACCAGCAGCAAACATAATCTACAAAACCCATATCCTGATGAACAATTCAACAAACACCTTGCCTACGAACGTTGAGTAGGGAAACGCAGGAAGCACTAACCAACCAGGAAAGGAACAAGAGCGCCGAATCAGCAACGCAATGGTGGAAGAAGACACATGGATTATTTTCCTGTGCTCCAATCCAATCGCCAGAACGGCGCGCCCGGCCAGAAGCTGATGGGATTTCTTCGCCGCCGCGGCGCCGCGCCGGCGAATAGAATTCGCCTCGAGCCCCATTAGTATGTATCCTGACAGGTGGGACCCACATGGAAGGGCAGCGCATCATTCCTCAGCCTCCGTCGTCTCCTCGCGCCTTTTCATCTTCGTGGGCCGTCCAATGCGAGAAGTGGTATTTTTCACCATCTCGGCCCATTTCTCATCTCCACGCCGCCTCTTGCGTTGCGCCGCCGCCGGAAAGGAAGAAGGAAGGGAAGGAGGAGAGATGGAGCGGGTGGGCGGCGGGGAGAAGCAGCTGGAGGACTGCACCGTCTCCAAGTCAGTCGCCACACCCCCTTTCTCCTTCCCCCAGTTTCATTCCTTTCGATTCTCTCTTCTTGCAGTGTCTAGTGGGTTAGATTTCGGTGGCTCGTGAAATCTCTTGCGGCTATTAGGTTTCGCTAAATCTTGGAACTCTGTTTGGTTTCTTTGGGTACAGCGAGGTTTTGGTTCGAGATTTGCTTTGTGATTGTCCTCCCTGATAGGATCCCCTTTTGGAGGAATGAGTGGAAGGATTGCGATTCTTCATTAAGTAATCATTATTTTTTCGATAAGAAGTGTAACCTTGTTGATGCCAGTTATAGGCTTCTGATTTAGAGGCTAAAGGGGCTACACAGAACTGCAATAATCTCTTGTTTGTTTAATAGAGAATTGCTGTGTTAAAAAACTACTAGTATTGTTGCTAACTTCTAATAAGTGTGATGACACTAGGTGGAGGAACGATATCGGCTTATTGGGTGTAAATTTCGGTGAACCTGTAATTTTTTTGTTTTGTTTGACGTACAGGTCAATACTTAACAATGATTGTCATTGAGGCCATCCTGTTATGATACAATATTAACCCTGTTTGCTGGTACAAAATTTAATAAGATAGTTCAGTGTTTAAACTTAATAAATCACTAGAGCTAAGTTATGCGTGAATTATCTCAAATTTTCACTGAAACAGCAACACAAGCTTGAATTAGGTTATATGCTCTTTTTTGCATCTCTGTCTCCACTATATAACAAACTTCTAGGCTGTAGGTTTTGCCTATTACCCAATTATTTGAATTCTTATGTTCAAGACCAGACAAACTTACATCTTCCTTGTGCGCTTATGATGTTTGTCTGTACACATCAACAAAACAAGTAATGTCATTATTAGAATATTGGGCTTAAGTGTTCACGTGGATGAAAATTTACAGTTTGTGACACTCAAAGAAAATTGATGCTCAATGAAAACCTGCCATCATTTTTAAATTGGCAGTGTTCTGAGGCCCTGTGGCACTTGAACTCATTTTTAAATTCTATCATGTAATATATTTTGACACAGAAGGGAATACAAAACTATCATGTGCAAAATCAAATAAACAGCTACAAGCATTCAGATCTACACTAATCAATATATGTTATGGGCATATTTAATTAATGCATTTGACTAAGCTAATGCCTTTTAAAGGAGTAAAATTGCTTACTTAAAAACAAATAAAAAGTGTGAACTTTTAGGAGAGAGGCCAAAACAATAAAAATGGGAAATGAGGCAAGAAGGGAAAACATGGTATTTCACTTGTTGGGCCAAAGTGAGCACAACTTCGACGCCTTCACTTGTGCCCCTGCCACCACCGCCACTGTGCAATGCCGGCCAGCAACTCCCTTCCTACTGTTTCCCAGTGGTACCCCCTTTGTGCATTGCCGCCACACACTGTGTCGTGTGACAGAAGGAGAAGAGATAGAGTGAGTGAGCGGCGGTGTGTTTTCAAGTCATCCAACTAATCATTATAAGTTGTAATTAGTTATTCTCTACTAAGGTGACTTGATTCTAGCTATGATTAGTCACCAGATTTGTCAGGATTAAGTCGTCCTAATCGGTACTGAGGCGACTAACTCGACTTTCTGGTATGTAAAAAGTGGTGGCAAAAAGCAGCTGGACGACTGCTTGTGTCCAAGTTAATCCCCCCCCCCTTCCCCTCGTGGCCTCCTCCTCACGCTGATTGACTAATTCGAGGCTTACATTTGCAGAGTTAGGGACCACTATCTGCTGATTCCTTTGATCCGTGTGCTATGCAAAAATCAATGCCAATAGAATCGATCAATCATCAGCGATTCTAACTTAGGAGAAATCAGTGTTGTATAAATCGGTCGATGTAGTTTGATTGAGTATATACACAAATTACTACTTTAAAAAGCAATGATGAAACACAGACCACTATGTCTTCTAATTTTGTCTTTTATGCTACGCATAAATTCATAATGGAATTTACGGTGTTGCCTACAACTAAATATTAGCTATATGCGGTCTATCTTTACAGTTTTTCATCTGATAGTTCAGTATATTTGGACTAATAAGCCATGGTCTCTTCCTTCTGTGCATGATTACTTAAAGTCCACTTTGTTCATCATTTTATCCTATATAATAGAGGTCAACATATGATTTATAGTTCTGTGTTTATGCCTATTTATGTTTCTCATAGGTTCTTTCCATGTAACTTTGTCATTCCTGTACTGTTCAGTTTGGAGCAACAAATTAGATTGAAGAGATGGGGCTTCACATCTGGTACATAGTTGATAGTTGTTGGGATATGTTTCGGGATGACAGGAGGCAAAACATTGCTTTGAGCCTTTGACTAACACTTTTATAGATTATTCTATTCTAATCATTTTTATGTAGTGAATCTGAATATCAATTGTAGTTCATTGCAATGCACATGAAGTTTCTGGTCTGTACAAACAGTGGCTATAAGCTTGAAATTAAATTGCATGGGCATTTCAAATAAATTGGGAAAAGGCTAAATCTTAATAGCCAATCTGCAGATGTTACCATGGTGAGCACATGTAATCTACAGGAGCTACCATTGTTATGCCAGAAGAATGTGCTTTAGGATTACTAGTGACTGTCAGCTGATTTCTCCTACCTCATGGAAAGGCATGAACATAGAATTAAACTAAAATATGAAGGCTAGGAACCAATGTAGCAACACAAAAGGTTTATCATTTACAATCATATATGCCACAGGATAGCATGCCATCATTCTAGAACTGCACTAATGAAATTTGGTGCAGTGGATAATAATAAATGTGTACATCTTTTTTTTTCCTATTTCCATCCTTGGGACAGACTTATTTGTCAAAATGCCTGCCAGAAAATAATAAATATATATTTCCCTAAGTGCGTGGAAAAAGATGAGGTAAAAATACCAGCACTTCGGGCAGCAGTATCTTATACGACTTTTCATGCGCATGCAGTGCTCTCGGAACTTGGTTCTTCTCAGTTGCTGGTGCTCTTGTTGCTATTCCTGTGGGGATAAAGAAGAAATCCTTGGCACCACTGGTTTTCTTTGGCACTACTGGAACCATGCTTGACATCATCATGGGCATTAGCCAATGCGAGCGGGAGCATGCTGAGCGGCAGATGAAGCTTTTAGAGGCTCAAAACCTTTCTGCAAATGCTTCAACAGAGGGTGAAAACTGACCAAGTTCTTCGATGATGAGAACAAGCAAAATGCAGCTTTTGTTTTCTTAACTTATTAGTTGATCTGTAGTTGTCATGATCTTCTGCTCTTGTACAAATTTGTCAGCTCAAAATACAGACTTCCCCAATAAGTATATTGAGCAGTGGTTAACACTTCATTTTTGTTAATGGATTCATTTGCCCCCATAACTTGTGGTTCCTAGAACCAAATCACAATAGCTGGTGTTTTCTGCTACCGATTAAAATGGATTTTGTGAAATTTACTCATGTTCTACACATGTTCGCCGTGGCCATACACATAGTGGACTGCATTGTATTGAACGTTGTGAAGCAAAGATTCAGAGAGAAACCAATTAAGTATGCTACTCGTTTAATGCAAAAGAAATGTGTTTGGTCAATGCTTCTGGAACTCTGATCGTGTTAATTAGCAAAGGGTCATTAACCTTCTCAACAGTTCATATCGTAAATATAAGAACGGGTTCAAATAACATGAACATTGTCTTCAATGCAGAAACAATCTATTAACGACATGTAAAATTCCCAAGAAATTTGGTTTCTAAAGTGGTCAGCTACCGAAGAGTAAACACTACACACTGATGAATATTCTGAAACCAAACAATCTGAGTTTTCATACAATCCTCTCTCGATGTATACAGCTGAAAGGTAAACATATCAAGAACACCCCGGAAAGATTTTATCCAATTGTGATTGCGATCATCACTTTAAAATTTGTGAATTGATCTGGTGGCTGCATCTCCAAATTTCTTCTCGTCTTCCCCTGGTTGCTATGTTCGTGTGCAGGCTGCCACTCTTAGTCGGTATTCACAGAACCAACATAAGTAGCCTTACCGTTGCCCTTGGCTTACAATGAACAGCCTTAATGGTAGCATGACTAATATCCTGGTACAAACAGGCAGAGAGCATTTACAGCTAAGAACAAACAGTTAATTCAAGAAGATATTTATACATAGTTATCAAGACTTACACTCGCGGAAAAAAGGTTATTAAGTCTTAGTTTCATTCAAGAAGCCCATACTGCTGCAAAACAGTTCACATATATCCTTAAATTGCTTCCCTTGCAACAAAAGGGAAAAAACAAACTGCGCATTCTGATGGATAAGGATGAGAAAACTATACCATGAAACCTGTTCTCTCCTTTCCTGAAGTAATAAACAGGCCATTGCTTTTGTTATCTTTGAATTTGTTTTACAGTTAGTACAGCCAACTGATGGAATCCAATTCTTCACGTCTGAAACAATATGACTCATGTTATTTATTAACAAAAGAGAATATACAATAGATATTTTTGTAATAGACCCAAAAATTGTAAAACCTAAAACTGATATGATAATATATAAAATGGGATCCCCTCTGTGTTTTGGGATTATTTGGCTTATTTTTGGATTTTCCATGCATCCATACTTGCGTTTATATGCATTTAAAAGCAGATGAAACAATTTTAATAATTTTTGCGTGTATGATAAAATTCTATAAAAATTCACAGAGTAACTAGATGTTAAGGAAACCTCTCAGTTAAATTGGCATAAATTTATCATCTTGTTTGATACCTCAAATGACTTAGTCAAACTAGTCATAATCTAGACTAAATCCTTAACCCGAAGCCTTATTATGATTTTTACCATGGTGAAACCATAACTCCTCTGCCCATGACCTCCTACAAGGTGCTTCATCTTGACATATTCTGCATAGCAGTATCTTTGACCAAATTTGTCCACCATTGTATCTTACGCAAACTAGCTGGTCAAAGAGCTTAAGTGATACAAGTTCAGATTTTGGTTTCACTCCAAAACATAGCCACTCTTTCACTTCCATTGGACCCAGGCATTCCAAACCCCACCTTTTAGCTCCATGAACCAACCTAGGAGAGCCCAAGTCATCGCCCTCACTTTTGCTCCTCTCGGGCATTTCGTCAAAGACGTGGCGTGCGGAGTAGCTAGAAAGAGAGAAACGGGTGCCTATGAGATCTCCCTCGACCTAGGCTTCATTCTAGCCTGTGTTTCCAACTAAGTGATGCCCCATGGACATGCTGGACCAGCCCATGGCAGCCAGCCCAGCCTCCACCGCCCATCCTCCCCAATCCATGCGTGGGTATTCTTCCACCAATGTAGACGAAGGCGTTCCGATCAAATCGAGCGCATCCCGACCAAATCTCTGGTATGGATATATGCCTAGCACTTCTCTAACACCATGCCACCACCCAGCTCGCCCCGTCCCATCCACGCTATCCACGCTGCTCGAGGAACGGCATGAAACGGGCAAGAACGTGAACCGAGTTAACTCCTCTCTCTCTCTCTTGCAACCAACCCTTCCCTTTTAAGTCCCTTCCTGCACCAGCCAACCCCTTAGCTCGCCCACATCGCGTTCCAAGCAAACCAAGGGGAAACACCCCTCTAGTGTCCCGGGAACGGCGGTGCCTTCGTCGACGCCGTCGAGCACCCGACGTCTCTCTCATCCCTCTGGTGAGCTTCGTGAGAAACCAAGTGTTCTATCCTCTTTCTCACGCCTCACTAACCTCGTTCTACTATGCATGCATAGCCAAGAAGCCTTCCTTTCCCCACGACGTCATCTTCTGCACGTATAGGCCAAGGACATCACATTTCTATACGTCGTCGTCGCCGCAACACCGGGCCTTGAAATCGCTAGCTGAGCTCGTGGTAAGCATCCCCTGCCTCCATAGGTTCTATTCAGAGCCTTATGTCAAGTCCCTGTCATTTCCCACGCCGGCGCCATGCTCTTCCCGAGCAAGACTGTGCCTTCCCATGTCCTATACGTGAAGTTGCAGAAGATGGACTAGATTTTTTTATTTTATCCAAATCATAGGGTCTAAACCACAAAAGAACCTCTCATCCCACCAGCCCGAGGCCCTAATCGTAAGAAATTTATCACCTCGAGGGGACTTATTGCAAAACCATAGCCTCTTGTCTCAATATATGCATATTCCCAAGGCCCAGGGTATGCTTGTAAAATGTTTTAGGGTCAGATGGACCATTTCGTAAAAGTATCAGGTTCGGGCCGGACCCGAAAATAATAGAATACCTGCACCTCAGCCCGAGGGGCTTACTTGCAAAATGGACAATAAAACTTTGAAAAATCATAGAAAATTCATCCGAACTCGGATTGAGGTGAACCAAATTTTTCTATGATCCTTAGAATATTATCTATCACTTGGTCAGGTCAAAAATCTCACAAATATCACACATATGTACAGTTTATTCCGAGATTCAAACAGAGAGTTTGAAGTTTTTCATTTTCATGATTCGGAACTTTGGAAGCTTACAACTTTTGCTCTAGAAATCGGATTCGAATGATTCTTTTACCTAAATTCATCTAAGATCATGCTCTACCTACTGTGAAAATATCGTGCATATCTGAGCACTTTGGATTTTTGATGTTTATTTGTTGTTCATTCGAATTTCGTTTAAATTTGAGTAGACAACGAAGTTGCAGCCGTAGAAGTGTGTGCGCAGGAACCTGAGTACTTCGAAGAAACTACTAAACAAGGCAAGCCCTATTCAATCCTCCTTCGATCATGTTATACTCCTATATTTGCAAGTGCTATGTTGTTTATAATTTGCATGCGATGTTGTAAAATTTGGGTATCGGTAGAACAACACCTAATTGCTGCATTACCCACCTTGGTATATTGTTCATCCTTACTGTTGGAACACCTAGGATGGGTTTTGATGATGTTCACACATCAATCTTGGGTATATTCGAGCTACTATTAATGCTAATGCTTAGCTATGCTTAGAAATCTCGACGAACACAATAATCACTCTGAGATATTTAAAAATATGAACAGAGGGGTTGCCTCTGATTATTTATGAACCAGAACTAAGACATGAAGATTTAGACTGGGGCAGCAAGTGGTGTGCATATGTTGCTAGTTGTACACCGATAGAGGGAGTGCCTGCCCTAGTCAATTAAGGACTGAACTATGTGTCACCAACTAAGAATTTCAGTGCAACCACATGTGTTACTTATGGGGTAACCTTAGTTATGAAATTGCTTATTGTCAAACCTTGCATTGGGAGGTCGTAGTAGTATGGACTAGTCCGGTTGATGGTTTAAAGGAGCTACCTAGAGCGATCTGCCTAGGCGTCTAAGCGTATCCAGTATAACGGTTTAAGTGCCTTGTGGGGAGACGGTTTGTTCTTCTCGCAGCGCTAGCACCAGCGAGGGCCCCCTGGACTAGCGGCACTAGGGTTGCTCCTAGTGTGGATAAACACTTACCGTGCTCATGCAAGGTTAGGCTTTGGCAATGTAGTAATCGTCATATGCTAGCAAAACGGGTACCGGTTGGTATCGCGTGACGTGGTTGACATGATTGCTAGTTATTTGTCATGTGGGTCCAGTGCACAGCCTCTGCAGGGTGTAAACTAATTGATTAGCCATGCTCACGGTCATGAGCGACTTGGTGAAATGATACAAGTATAGTGTTGGTGATTTGGCAAATGATTTGAGAACTTGAGAATGATGGAAATGGTGATGATTTTGCCCGGTGTGGGCTGAGAAATAAATTGTTTTCTTGCTGCCATGGAGGGCACAAGAATAATGCTCATTCTGCTACTATTGTTTACTTGTTGTTTTACAAATTCCGTTGCAATCTATTATTAATTATTATTGAATCAAAATTTGCTTTATGCTGAAATATAGTCCACATATACAGCCTCCTTTGTTTCAGCTTATAGTACATATTGGTTTCCCAAGGCTTGGGTAGGGTTTGCCAATACCTTGTGTATTGACCCATCTCTTGTTGTTGTTTTTAGACATAGAAGCAGGTGAGGAGATGCATAGTGACGAGTACTTTGCGCTGGGTTCCGGAGCTTTTGAGGATAGTTCACTCTAGGGTGATTCCTAGTCGGTTGCCTGTGTGGTTCGGGTAGATGGGCATACCGAAGAACATATATATATTTTGCTACTCTCTTTCCGCTGCGTTTGAACTCTTTTATTTGGCCGGTCGGCCCTATCTATCATGTATGACCTGTGAACTCGTTAAGTTATGTGAACCTTGTTATCTATTTGTACGTGTATATTGGGTGGATGTGATGACAAGGATGTGGATGCGTGTACTAGCCACTGATCATGGGACTAGTATTGTGTACACTCCAGGTATTCGGGAATTTCATTCCCCGGGTGCCGACAATTTTTCTATCAGAAACTTTCAAACGACGGTACTTATGTTTCATAATTCATAAGCCTAAAAAGACGGAAGTAAGACAAGGCCTCCAAAATAACTAAAACGATGAAAAAAGATTTTCTACCGTAGGTTAATATCATTTTTGTTGCGAGGACTGCAAGTTAATTCTTGTCAGTGTACTGTAGTAATTTTGCATGCACTGGCAGAGAGGAATAGTTAACAGCAATGAACCTGTTGTTGCCTTATTATCTTCAAATTAGTAGAACTGATGAAATCCAATTCTGATTTGGGGCAAAAAGCTTTGCCTCATATGTATTGATAGAAAAGAAGTGGAAATTTCTGTTTGTTTGAATCAACATAATTTCTTGCATTAATTATTCACAAAAGAGCGTATCATGTAGAAACTCTTTTGTCACATAATTTTAGAATAGAGTTTTCTTATCATAAAACAGAATGACCTCATGTTGATGAGTTGTGACAATGGAATTAAGAAGTGCAATTGGTCAGTGGAAATTGCAGAAGAGAGAACAGCAGAGAGACAAAAGTACCTGTTACCTTGGAGGCTTGGACTAATTGAGAATATATTGACCAAGTATGAAGTTAATAACAAGATACTCCAATGGTGAAGTGAACATAATAAAGATTTTGCAGGGCTCTTACACTTTGATGCTGCATTTCCTTTTCATTTTTGTCTTCTCCTTTTCTCCAGTTTTTGTCCCACTACTACACACTTCATCCCACTGTCCGACACAGAGCCTATGTCCACTCTTTCTCTTCACATGTTAATCCATTTCTTGCATCATTGATGATTTGCACTCACAAAATTGAGTAGATCAGGCACTTGTTCATTCAAGAAACCCATGGTAACTCTGTTGATAGACAAAGGAAACAAAAAGGTTGTACAGTTCATTGTAAATGTTAGAATACTACACTTGAAACCATCTGTCTTATTTTGTAAAATAAAAAATCATATATCTTTGTACTAGTAGTAAAGGTAACTGATAGAATCCTATTGTGAATATCGGAAACTATAAAAGAAGTTAGCTGTATTATTTATTCAGAAATAGCATATAGGGTAACAATTTTCTTACGAGGAAGTTAACATGGAACCTCTTAATTATATCGTCATCAACGAAAAACTCTATAATTCATAAAATAAAATAGTCAAGTACTGAAACAACAACTAGAACACATGAAGGTTGGAAGCATCCAAACGACGAATGACATAAAACTCTGTGGGGACGATTTTGCCTATGCTAACCTGTTCTATGTGCATATGACAGGATGCCCGGACTAGAGCGTTCATAAAAGAAAGCTCACTTCCCGCAAGGAACCCTGCACATAACATGGAAAGAGGGGCAATGGTCAGGAAAATGTGAAAGAGGAGAGGACGGGGGGTGGTGCTTGTTACCTTTTATCATGGCCGCATTAGACGATGTCCTTACATTTCGGACAAGTTGTCTTTACAGTTGGGGATTGTCCCTTAAGCTTTGCTTTAGCTCTGGGTCTTTCTCTAATGGGAATCTTTAGCCGGTCGTCCATACAATCGGGATTGTTCCTAGAAGCTTGCCGCACTGCATTTTTAGCTCATCACTGCCACAATATTGGACTTTTATTTCTCGGAGTGAAGTTGGCAGGCCGTCCTTGGGCAGTGAGTGGATGGCTGGACATCCATAAATTCCTAGCACTTGCAGTGAATCTGGGAGGCCGTCAAGAGAACTGATGGCTGTACACTTAACAATCTCTAGTTCTTGTAGTGAATCTGGGAGGCCGTCAAGAGACCTGATGGCTGGACAAAACACGATCTGTATAGTCCTTAGGCCGGGGAGTCGATCAAGCCCATGGGGGAGGGACTGCAGTTTGTCCCAATGCAAAATTAGTAGGTGCTGGATGGAGGTGAGCATGTGAAGGGCCTCCTCTTGCTCCCTGGTGAAGCACTCCACCTCATGGTTCCCAAGAAGCCATAAATTGGCGAGGGAGGAAGAGAGGAGACGGCAGATGGGTGCAGCAAGGAACCCTGCAAAGTCATCTGTCCTTAGGTCCAGCTGCAGTATGGAGGAATGGTCAATATCTTCTTGTACGTCCACGTGGAGATTTGGGGTTTTGGAGTAGTGCTCTAAACCAAGGAAGAAATTTGGGGTTTCCGTCACTAGTACAAAGGTGGGCTGACACTTGGCAAGCAGAGCCCACAGGACCTCGCCCCCCCTGAGATTGCCACAACGGTCAATCCGCAGCTCGGTGAGGTTTGGGAGAGAAGGCGGCAGAGTCTCCATGCCCTCCACGCCACAGAGATGGAGGCTTCGCAGGGAGGTTGGGAAAGGGGGACAGGAGGAGCGGATGAGATTGGGGCAATCTTCTATATCCAACGATTGGAGAGAGAGCAGACCTTGGAATCCGACTGATGCTGCCGTGCCGCCGCTGTCAAGTGAATCGGAGCCGTGTAGCAGCAACCATTCTTCGTCTCCTCCGGCTGCTGCTTCTACTATTTCCTCCTCCTCTGCTCCTGTCGCCTGCTGCTGTGGTCTCCCGGTTAATGTGCCTGCAGCTTTATTACTTCTTGTTGTTTGCTGCACCGTCACGCCATGCTGTGCTATATTCTGACAACCCTTAATTTTCAATTTTGAGAGTTTGGGGAAATGAGAAAGCAACTGTATCAATTCCCTCCCGTTAGCACCACATGAAGAGATTGTGAGGTCCTCAACTGGAAGCTTGTACTGGGCATTGTTTTCACCACCAACTGGCAACAAGATATTACTTGAACCTTTTATCTTGAGACTCTTCAGACATGTTAGCATTTTCAGGTGATTCAATGATACATGGGGAAAATTTTCTATCTCCAAATTTTGTAGTTCTGTTAGATTACTGAACTCCAACAGGTCCCAAAACACGCCATCCCAATCATCTTTTCTCTTGATGATCAATCTTGATTCTAACTGTTCATCTTTTCCATAGTACAGCTCATCAAAACCTGAAGACACACCTTTTATATGTACTTGGCAGAGAGAACGAGTCCAAGGTATAGGGGGAAATGACAATAGTTTTGGACAATCTAAAATATCTATTGTTTCTAATTTAGGAAAGCTGATCATGCTCTGTTCAGATTGATAGGATGAAGAATCTGAGAATGGCAACTCTACTAGATTAGGGAAATCACTAATAGAAAGATTTTGCAGGCAAGGGACCAAATTACAATTACCATTTCCGAACCATTTTTCCAGTGTTGGTATCCGAGCTAGCTTTAGGGTCTTCAGACAATGAAAGCCTTGGCCTTGGACAGAGCCTTGAAGCTCTTCACCCTTAGGCATGCACAACTTTTCTAGAAGTGGAAGTATGTTCCAATTTACACCTTTCAGATGAAGTGACTCCAAATTTTTAATGGAGAGGTTTGTACTCAACCAATTAGGGCAGGTGGCACCTCCATGCCCAACAATCTCTAGCTTCCGAAGGTTGTCATGTGGTTTAAGACTTTCAAGGATTTTTCCTTCTCGTGTAGAGTTTTTAATACATTGACCATTGTCCCAATTCAATATTAGCCCATCCAAGTTGTTTATATGTGCAAGTTTTCCTTCGTCTGCTTCTTTTATTGCCTCAACCTTTTCAAGGTTATAAATGCCGAGTGACCCTTGGAGTTCTATTAATTGCCCAATTTGCGCCAACTCAAAACCTTCCGTTTCTCTTTTGACCTCAAATCTCCGCAACTCTTGTAAAGATTGTAGTTTTCCCACCTCAAAAATGCTTGAGTGCATATTATCATCATTGACAAGAAAATGACGTAGTTTTAGAAGGTTTCGCATGTCTCTTAGAAAACCTAGTTGACCATGGTGGTCCTGCAAATCTAGGACCAACAAGTGGTAAAATCTGGTGATATTACTAGGTAGACTTGCTACATGAAACCTAGAATCTTTGATCCTTAAGTAGCGAAGATGGACAAGTTCTGAAAAGTTATGGAACAGATCCTTAACATTATAAGATGCTCCAGATAGAGAAACAACTCGGAGGGATTTTATATGTCTCAAAATGTCAGCAAAAATCTTGTAAAAGCTACCATGGTATTCTCCAAACAACATAAATGTACGTAGGTTCCTGGCCTTCAATTTCTTGCTCAATGTACTCAAATCATTCTTATGATTTTCAAATGCCTTTCTATTCTTAACATGTGTATTATCAACAATGACAGACATATGACGTATGGATGTAGGAATTTGAATGAATCTCACATCTGAACTATTTAGACGAAGGTATTCATATGATGAAACAGCTGTTGCCAAGTCATGCAATAGATCATGGATTGCATAATTAGGACTATCATAATTTTGTCTATCTCGTTCAAAAAATCCATTATCAACCAATTCATCTAAATAACTAAGTCCGGTATCTTCAATCCTTTTGTTTGGATTACCAGCACCAAGTAACCCTAGTCCAATCCACAAGTGAATTAATTCTTGCCTCCCAAATCTATAATCTTCAGGAAACAAAGCACAACAGGAAAAACATTGTTGCAGATGATATGGAAGATAGTTGTAGCTTAGCCTTAATGCCGGCATAATGTCATCATCATTGGTCTGAAGTTCCCATTCTTTACTTTTAAGTATTGTTCTCCACCGGTTCAAACTAGGTTGGTTTCTTAGTAATCTACCTACAGTTTTTATAGCAAGAGGGGAACCCTTCAATCTCTTCACTATGTCTCTTCCAACTTCCTCAAATAATTTAGATTGATCATCTTTCCATGTCTTTATCCCTACACATGCTTGGAATAACTGCATAGAATCCTCATCTTGTAAATGTTCTAGCTTTATTGGGCAGCTCATTAACTTAACCATTTCTGCTACCTTTGGAATCCGAGTCGTGACTATAACCATGTTGCCTTTTGTTCCTCCTTTTCTAAATGGTGCCAATAATGTTTTCCATGCATCCTCATGATATGTCCACATATCATCTAATACAAGCAAGACCATTTTTGATTGTATTCTTTTTTTAATTTTTTCTTGAACACTTTGGCGGTCCTTTTCATCTTTACTTTTAGGTATTTGGTTTAGAATCTCTTGAGCCAGTTTATCTGCATTGAAATTTTGACCGATGCATTGCCAGACAGGGACCTGAAAGTGGCTTCTCACTTTGTCATAGATGTGTTGTGTAAATGTTGTCTTCCCAATTCCACCTGGGCCAACTATAGGAAGCACAGTAAGGTCATTATCATCATATTTTCCATGAATAATTTCATCTACCAGTTGCCCTTTTTGTCTCTGCCTCCCATATAATTCAGGTTCAATAATTTCTGGGTTGGTTTTTGTTCGTCTTTCCCAATCAACGCCTTTGGTTTTAGCATTATTATTGTGGCCCGTTGACTCTAGCCCAAGAAATGTGGCTACCTTGGCACATACAGGTTTGAGCTGCTCTACTACATGTGCTATCTTGTTGGACATTTCCACCCTACGAAACTTAAGTTTAGGTGCATGAACAACATCTATTTTCCGTTGTGGCTTTGACGACCATGCACCACATATGAAACAGCGTTCACTCACGGTCGTGCCAGCACCAGGATCATGTTCTACAGATGGGAGAGAGCAGCAGGGGAGGCATTTACCGACAACAGCAGAAGTAGCTGAGATGCATCGCCCTTGTTTTGCGTCAACCTCTTGCTGATCGCCATGATCGCTCCTAGATGAGGTACCACATGAGCACGTGAGCTTCCCCGCGACGACTCTTGCGGTGTGTCGAGCATGAAGAACCAGGCCACGGACAAGTGATCCCGGCTCCTCTTCGTCATCGTCGATTGTTTCATAGGTGCCGTCGAGCTCATCCTGGATGCGGAAGTAGTCGAGCTCGTCCAGCAAGTCATCGGCGGCGTACGCCAGGTGCCGGAGCTCGAGGAGAAGCTGCTCCAGCGCGAGGTTGCTGATGTCGTTGACGTCCCTGCGGTCTTGGGCGCTGGTCAGCATGCCCTGCGCGTACAAGAGCTCCAGCTTGAGCTCACGGACGTTGGTGCCGAGCTTCGAGCTGGCTAACCACGGCTCCAGCAACCCATCGGTGATAGGGGCCAGCGCTGTGCTGACCACCAACCGCGCCGCACTGACGGCGACCTCCATCGATCGATCGTCTGTGTGTCAGTCTACGCGCAGATTGTGCTTCGATCGATCTGGATGCTGCTTTAAGGTGCGCAAGCCTGCAATTGCAAGAGTGATTATTTTGGGTACTCCCTCCATTTCATATTACTTGTTGTTCTAGCATCTAAATTTTGTTTCAAATACTTGTCATTCTCACTTTCTAAAGCATTTTTAGAGATCTTTTCTTCTTCCTACACTTCATTAATACAGTCATATTAGTACTAGTCCTCTCATAAATAAATTTAATGTATGATTTGGAAAGATGATTAGGTTGTAGTTAAGGAGGTTAGCAAAGTAATTTGTCATACTGGTTTAGCGTGAGAATAGCTACAACAACAAATAATATGAATCGGAGAGAGTATGCAGACATGCAGTAAATTAGCTACCAGCAGAGCAGTCATATGTTTACACGATCTAGAGAAAATTTACCGGCCATATATAGTACTTACTCCAATGTTTCCTGTGATCCTCTCCGAACAAGAACAAAAGCCAAACTTGTGGTGCAATATTGTGGAAGATTTCACGGACGGATGGCGCGTCACATAGAACACAATCGTCTAGCCTTTCAGCTTGCCCATGATCGTGCTACCCTGTGGCTGCTGTTTGAGAGGCGGCACTATCCCTGGTATCAGTGGGATCGGTAGTGGTACAATGCTGATTGGGGACGATGGAAGGACCGAAGAGCGCTGAGGCCGGCGTTAAAAAGGAAGTGGAGAGGGACAATTTAATGAAAAAAATTTGGTAAGATCGATGATCAATAATTGCTCAGTCGGGTCTACGAGTCTACAACCGGCATAGTACCACATCAATAATTCATCCGTCGGACTCCCTCCGTCTCAATGTACACCTACTTATGTCATTTAATTTTTAAAGAGGTTAAGGTTTACGTGAGAAAGAATTGTGTTTGGTTGAGAAAAATTAAATGATGGATGGTTGTGATTAGTGGAGATGAGATAGATGAGTGTATGCAGAAGTAATTATATTTTAAGATAAATTTGAATTCTTTGAGTGGTTGTATTATGAGACAGACGAAGTGTTAAATATGAGTACGAGAGACTGAGACAGGACATTTATCCGAACAAATCAATTCTTATATTTTGAACATTGGAGGATGAACCAAGACGGATTCAGAAAACATCACAATCAGTGGCGTCAAATTTCTATTTATTTTTTTTTGTCATGGATCCGCATGAGTGGATATATCAGACGATATTCTATAAAATTCGTCATGGATCAATACAAGGGCATGCAATAACTAATGATGTGGGAATTGGTCAAAACTAATGATGTGGGTACAAGAAAAAATATGGAAATATTTTCTATTAAATGGAAACATGTATTGTTATATTTAAAACAATATCTTTTGCATGTTTCTTTGCAAGGGTGCCTCGATTAGTTATTTCAAAAACAGAAAGCCATTTGATAATATCCTATGAAATATGTTAAATATTGAATATTGTGTAAAGTACTACTACACTTATATTTTAGCACCAAAGGAGTATGTTAAATGTTGAATACCGTGTACTTACACTTTAGCACCGAAGGAGTATATAGCTCCTTCGCGTGCTGAAATATAAGTGTAGTAGGTATTCAACATTTATCATATTTCATAGGATATTATCAGAATCTATAAAATACTTTCAAATACGAGTCTAGTGACAATACATGCATAACACTAGTGGTCTGTTTTTTTTTTTGGGTACAACTCCAACCTTGAGATTCTTGCCCCTTGGAGTTATAGATCTACCAAACGCTTCGAAGATCTATACCAAATGGGTTCTTAAAATACATATACATAGTTAGCAAAACTTTTAACTTTATAGAAAACAAGGATGCCTTATATATATTATATAAAGTTCTAACTCTTCGAAACATCACTACTAAAAAACCATTTTTTCTGGCGGCCATTTTATATTTTCGCCGGCGGAAAAATAGACCGCCAGAAAACAAAGGCCAGTGTTGGAGTCAATCTTCGCTGGCGGATTTCAGCCGCCACTGAAAATCAATATTCACTGGTGGTTATCTTAAGCGACTGCCACTGAAAATGTCAAGTGACCGCCACTAAAAATCAATTTTCAATTTTGGAGAAAAAAAGGAAACCACATACAGCTTTGTAATGTCCCGACCTTCCTAGAGTGGGTCCATTAATACGTGGCAGCTCTCTAGTTTATCAACAGTAAATACAAGTCTTTTCTGAGGACAAACACTCGTGCGCACCCGGGATTTCCGATTGGTCACCCATCCTGAAATTACTCTAGGTGATATGAGTATTGTATCAATTCTATTAAGCTATATGCCAATTTTACACACCCACCCTCAAAGCTACTCTATAGGCTCCAACAAAATATTAATCCACATTAATAACTTTTGACATGTGTTTAACAGATTCGAGACGGTTTTGGTTGATATTTCACTGAAGTTTGATAATTTTGACTCATATTTGAAATACATACGATTAAAATTTGAATTAATTTTAAAAAATTTGTGGATATGAAATCTTTTTAAAAAATTAAAAATATTTCACATCCACAAAGTTTTTTAAAAATTTGAAATGATTTTAAAAATTTTAAAATTAATTTAAATTTGAAAAGATTTCACATCCACAAAGTTTTTTAAAATTTTAAAAATAATTCAAATTTTAAAATATTTCACATCCACAAAATGTTTTAAAATTAATTCAAATTTTAATCGAATGTATTTCAAATATGAGTCAAATTTATCAAACTTCAGTCAAATGCCAACAAAACTGTCTCGAATCTGTTAAATACATATCAAAAGTTAAAAATATTTGTTATAATGGACACATATGTTAAATTGGTCCAAAAATGCAAAATAGTCTAACAAAATGCAAAAAGCCCAGGCCGTCGTGGCGCGGTGGCTCAGGCCAGATCCCGGCCCTAGCGGCCAGATGTCTGGCCAGCCCAGCGCCCGGCGGCAGTGCCAGTGTTGTGCTGCTCCGTCCGCGTGTGGCACCGTGGCGGTGGTGGTGTGGTGCGAGTTGGTGCGGCCATGCTCGTCGCCCGACGGCTGTCCGGAGTTGGTGTTGGCTTGTGAGCTTTCCAGGGATGTCGGTTTGGTGTCCAGCGAAGGTGGTCCTGTCGCCTAGCTGTCATGTGGATGGATCCGTCGCCGGTACGTCCCGATCTACCGGCGAAACTTGGAGGGACATACTACGACTCGTCTTCACTCCAGATCTGGTAGCAGCAGGTTTGGAACGGGACGACGGCAATGAAGATGTTTTTGAGGGTGTTGGATGGTGTGGATGAAGACGTCATGTACGGTGTGGGCTAGTACCGTCCGTAACGGCGTGTTTGGCGACGTCAGTTGAAGACTGCGGTGATAGAGGTTCCTGGTGCCGGTTTTCTAGTGGTATCGGCCATATGGCGAGCTTCTATGGCTGGTTCTTTTCTGCTGTAGCCAAGCAAGGTTGTTGGTGGTGGTGCGACTTTGCAGCTTTCTCGATACACCAGAGGCGTTAGGATTGTGTCGGTTGCGTTTATATTTTGGTTGTGGGCTTCTGCTCATTTCTTTTGTGGTTGTGTGTTTTCCTTCGTGTAAGGGGTGGAGTCTATATATTCGTGTAACGTTTTGGCTGTATATATCCTTCGTGGATATAGAGGCCGGATTAATGAATCCATTATGTAGAAAATAAAATCCACGTATTTAAGATGCACTAGTTAATACTTTTGAATACTTGGGCACTGTTCGCTACTGCCGTTCGGTGATTTTAAACTTGAAATGTATTAGTTTATTTTTAAACAACCTTTGTGTTGATTTTTTTAAAAAAAAAAGTTTAGCAATTTAGAAAGCATGTTCATGGCAAGCAAATAAACAATGTAGTTTCCAGCCAAAAGACTTATTCGAACATGGCCTTAATTATAAGCTTGCTACTAACCGGCCCACTCTATTTTCTGCACTGCCCCGTAAGGAAAGGCATAACGTATATTTATATGAACACTAACCCTTCACTTATATGAATCCTAACTGTAGTGGTATAGAAGGATGCAAGGGATCGAGGTAAATTTAAGGGCTATACTATGAGTTTAAACCTAGTAAGTATCATAGCACACAACGCATCATCACTTCTTTTTCTCATTTTTATTCAGTTTTCTGGCTTCCACTTCGCCCCCATCCTGTTGTAAAAAAAAAAAAAACTTATCGAATGGAATTAATTAATGAATGAACTGACTCCCCATTTTTTTTCCCGTTCCCTTCACTTCGTCCATTTCTTCCCCCTCGTGCTCAGAGTAAAAACCTGTGCCTCCACACCCGCTAGTTTAAAAAATAAAAATAAAATACTAGTCATACTCATACCCTATATGAAAAGTGATTTTTTTACATCAGTTATTTTTAAGCTTTCCAATCGATGTGTGGCCTGTCACAATAATCCCACTGTAACATACCGGAAACGATCGACGTGAAATTAGATTTTAACCCTCGTGTGAAAATTAGAAAATTTTTGAACCGATATGTTAGCTCAATCATCCTAAGGCTAAACTAGAGACAATCCCAATACTAAAGTAGAAGGATGACTATTTTCGCCCAGCTAGGACCAGGAATATAACGCGGCGACCAAACAATTTGACCTCACCTATTAATAGGTAAAAATCCTAAGGAGAGACCTACAAGAGTATCATGAGGTGAGGGGAAATATTAAAACCTGTAGCGCCCTAAAATTCACCCTAATTTATAAATCGTGTTTTAATGCATTATTAGAAATTTTAAAAGTTGAAAAGAGCCTACAACAACTAAAAATCACCAAAGTTAATCTCAAATTGGTTTGTGGGTAATCTTTGTTGGTTCCCCATGCCTCAAAATATTTAATCAATTTTAATTTGAACTTATAGAGCAATGTAAATAATTTTAAATGCAACAATAACCTATCTAATTGTTTTTATAATTAAAAAATTAAAAGTAAATTCTCCTTCCTGCTCTTGGGCTGTTTCCAGCCCACCTCTCTCTTTCCTTTCTTTTCTTTTCGGCCTGAGTCGCCTCCTCTCCACCTCTCCTTCTCCCTGGGCTTGGCCCAGCCATTGCACCTCTTCCCCTCCCCTCCCTCATGGCATAGGAGGCAGAGAGACGCCGATTTCTTCCACCTCCTCCCTGCCGACTCCTCCCTTTCCTCTCCCACGGTGAAACACAGCAGCAGCCTCCACCGATTGATCCTCCTCCCCGAGTGTTTCCCCTCCGGTTTGATCACGAAAATCGGTTCCTCTCCTCCTCCTCTCTGATTCCCCCACAAATTCGCCTTCGATTGGTGCTTGGATCACATTAAATTGATTGGTTTTCTCCTCAGGTGTGCTGCTGCGTTTGATCGTCGCTACTGCCAATCCTCTCCAACCGTCATCGCCGTGCAACTCTGGCAGCACCTCGCTCTACGCAGGAGCACCGCCGGGCTGCGTCTCCCCTCCTCAGCAGTGCAGCAAGCCACCAACGCCCTCCTGTGCAGCAAGGATTCGGTGTCACCTTCGTTTCCTCCCAAGAACGAAGGAGCAGTGCCTCACCGTCAACCCGCAGATCGTCATCATTTTCTTCCTCCGGACACCGCCAACTCCTTGCTGCTGCCATCAACAAAACTGTGTCGACCTCGGCTGTACCTCGTCATCACCCGAAGCGGTCGCTGCACCTTCCAAGCCAACGATCCGAAGGCCTCATCCACAAGAACATCGCAGCTGGTCATCCCGTTCGTCGTCTCATCGCGGCATCCCCTTCGGTGAGCTCCCCATGGCGATTGTTTCTCGTCATTTCACTAACCGGAATCCGTCGCAATGAACATAATTTTTGTAATAGAAAATAAGTTCAACAATATCGGAAATATCCAGTGAACTTCACTTAAAATTCGGATGGTCATCTATTGGCTATTCGGACTCTAAAATAAACCCATTAAATTATCTAATTTTTCCCTGTACATATAAAGAACCTAGTTTTTGCTTTGTCTTTGTTGTTTTCGTGGTTTTCTTAGTCTAGTTGTTTCTTTTTACCTTTGTCGGGTAGACGTTGCTCTTTCGGAAGAATCATTGGTCATCGTTGTTCGCCGAGAAGACTTTGGGAGCAATTTAAGGCAAGTCATATCATACCTTGAAGCATGTTGAATCCACAATTGTGAAAAATATGTTGATTTAAATTAATGCATCGCTTTTACAAATTATATCGTTCACTGTTCTTTTACTAGTTAATATAATTCCTATACTCTTTGTTATGGCCATATTGTTGATATTCATGCTCTTGTTTATCTTTGACAACCCTAGGTAACCAAAACCAGCTAGTGAGAACTCTATATGTGGTGCTTACTAGACATTTTAGGATGATGCTTAGCTATGCATAGATTCAACTTAGAACTTTTTGAATAATTAAGAATATTGTTGTATCAACTAAAATCTTCTTCAACCGATGGTTGAGGAATGAGGTATATGGTGTTTTCTTTGTGAAAACTGAAACGTGTTTTGGGGTTTATCTCGGGCATCTGTTGCAAAGCCTTTCCGTGCAACCACAAGTCAATGGGCACTGACCTGACCTGCAGTTTAATTCGTCCCAAAGCAATGGACCTCTGGAACTATGGGTAGTGGGTCGTGAACAGATAGAGTTTGTCTAGTCACTGGGGCCAGTTCCGTCCTAGGGACCCGGGACATTGTCACCAGGGACTAGGGGACAAGTGCCTTTAGCGGGTTCCACTGAGGGGGCCGTCCGTGGCAATGCCTTAGGAGATCTGTTGTTTTGAGTTGAATTGGATGAAAGGTCTTGGCATGGACTCCGTTTGGGTACCTTCCGGTATCGCGACACACGGTGGACATGATGAGGAGAACGTTCCTTCTGGTGAATGTGTACACCTCTGATCAGAGTTAAAATTCTATTCGAAAAGCCGCGCCTTCGGTTTTGGGCAAGCCGAGCAATGTTACTCCAAGTGGACCCCAACTTTATAAAACCTTGGGATAAGGATTATGATGGGTTTAATCATATGAAGGATAGCCTGGGTTAAGGCGGGTTCGCGGGTTTTCGCGGACATGGTTAATTTATAATATTGACTTAGAATAGGGCCGAATTATTTAAGTATGCTTTTAAAGTTAAACTGTTCCAAAGTTGGCTTTATGCAAAATGAACCCTATTATGCCATTCCTTTGTTCTCCCTTTACATTATAATGCATCTCCGGTATGGCTTGCTGAGTACAGTTGTAGTACTCACTCTTGCTCTCAAGAAAATTTAGAAGATGGACTCTCACCGGAGGAGAAGCTTTGGACTGCTAGCTCATACCGCCGTCAAGTGCCTGTGGATGCTGCTTCTGTAGACTTCCGCTATCTTTTCGTTTAACTTTGTTTGTAAGACTTATGGTTGCCTCTTTAATAAATATTATGTTTATGTTTTCGCAAGTGTGGCTGTAATAACAACTTTGTAATTGTACTCTACCTTCCTGGGACAGGGATTAATGCAATGAGCGTTTGGAAAATGGTTGTATTTTCCGGGCGTGACAAAACCTTACTAGACTTAGCCACATATAATGTTAGGTTATAATCCTAGCTAATTTTGTACTTGACAAAGGCATAATTGGACTGTTTAAACCCAAGGTGGCAAATTATAAAAGCTAGGTCTTGGTATAAATGAAACCACCAAATTAAACTTAAATTTCAAACACACACTCAAATGCATATGCTTGCTTTTTTTCATTGTTTTTGGATTTCTAGCATCTCACTCTCACTACTTCAGAAATGATTTTTGCTGGCGTTAGGGAATTATTTTTTATGGCGGCTACAACGAAAAACCGCCAGTGCAAAAAATAGGGGGGTGGGATGCTATGAACCGCCAGCGCAAATCTGTCTTTGCTGGCGGCTGAGTTAAGCCGGCTGCCAGAGAAAGACCGATGTTTTCCCTAGCGGTCGTCATAAGACGCTGCCAGCGAAAATAGGTTCCTTTGCCGGCGGCTAGAGCACGTCAGCCACCAGCGAAGATTGAGATATCTTTCCTGGTGGTCCATATAACGCGCCGCCACAGATTTTCTTTTTTCGCTGGCGGTTCGGCTCAAAACGACATTGTTGACTGCCAGCGAAAATATTGAAAGTATATAAGGCTAGCTACAGTTCTGTTGGGCGCATTCCAAGGTGGATTTTCTCTCTCCTGTGAACACAAACAAGGGGGGAGGTTTTCATCTCGAATTATTTGAAATATATATTGCACCAGATGTAAGTACCGCATATTCTCTCTATTTTTCAAGTTTTTTTTTTCTTTTTTTGTTTCTATCTTGAGATTTTTCATGGGAAAGAATTAGTGGCATGGAGGTAAAATATTTCAATTTTGTTCTTTTATTGGAGGCTTAAAGTGGGCAAACTTTGTAATAGATTTTATGCATTATAGATATTCCATGTCCCCTCCCTTTTTGATGGATTTATATGTAGGAGATCTGTAGTTTGAGATCTTCAGATCTAGATCTATTTCTCTTCTAGAAGACAAGAGGAATGAGCTTCTAGAAGGAAGAGGAAGAGAGGGGTGAGGGTATTTTGGTATGCTTTTTGGTTCTATGTAGCATGGTTTAAATCAATTAAGATAATTGTATGCTGCATGATTTTTGGCTCTCGAAGTTTTGTGTAGATATTATTGTACATATTGCTTAGAACTAATTGTGGAATAATTTATTTTTTCACATTTAATGCATAGATGGCGGACAGAGCATGGATGTATATAGAGACATATCGTGCGTCATATATTGATGGAGTCGACATGTTCATGACAACTGCTAAGAAAAATGCTGCATCTAAGAAGATGAAGGATATTAGGTGTTCATGCGCGCACTGTAAAAATAAAAAAATATGGATCGATCCATCTGTAAGCAGGCAGCACTTGGTGACGCATGGATTTGTGGAAGGCTACACAAATTGGTCACATCATGGAGAGATCTCAAGCAATCAAGTTCAGATCCCAAGCAAGCAAGTTCTAAACCATGCATTGGGAAGGCTAGATGTACACACCAGGAATGAGAATATCACAATAGTAGGCGAAGGAGGAGGAGGAGGAGGAGGAGAAGAAGAGCACATTGCTGGTCATGATGCCGGACGATGGATGGGAATGGGCTCTATGATGATGACTTGGTCGTGAGCTATGCATGATTGTGTGTGACAATCCGAACTGCTAGGATTTTGGATGGGATGAAAGGATGATTTTTGCATGAATTTTGGAATTTTTGTTAAATTGTGCAAAGTGCCATACTTGTTTACTGTATTTGGGAGCTTTGCATGATATTGGCCTGTGAGGTTGGCATGATTGTATAGGAAAGGATTGTCACATATAAATATGATTTAAATAGACCATAGTGGCGAGGAGACCAATTAATTGGCAGCCCGACATCTAAGAGCCATCCTTCTCCTGTATAATATTTTAATTTCTAGATGATTAAATTTCCATGTTTATTCATTCAGCTCGATGATGATACAGAGGTGATGATGAGATTGTGTGTGGCATTTAGTTACTACTTCATATTCCTTTATTTACTGAATCCCATATTCTTGTGAGGACGAGTAAGAACATGTCACCCTGCGCCAGGAAGGGGAAGAGCAGGACCACTCCTGCCGGACACAGATACAAGTGGCCTTCTTCTTCCTCTTCTTGGCACATGCTGACGAGACTTAGTAGTATAGGTTGCTATACACAATCAATGATTCTTCCGTCACCTACTGAGAGCATTATATCATTCTTTTAATTCTCTTTTGATCTTTTGTTTAATTTGGTAAATTAACGAAAGAATTCCATCTTGTCATTATTACATGTAAATACCGGGAATTCTATATTGGACATGTAAATGTCAGAGATTTCTATATTGTGATTATTGTATGTAAATATAGATACAATTCTATATTGTGAATAAAAAATTGTAAATGTCGTATAATTCTTTTATTGTGATTATTACATGTATATGTCGGGGTTTTCTATATTGTGATTATTTTATGTAAATATAGATAACATGCTATATTGTGATTAACTAGTTTTATTATTAAATTCACCCTTGAAGGATACCGATGGAAAAACCTACCGATCCGCAACTCGGGTGACAAGGCTATGGAAATAACTCTTGTTGTCGTCCTCGGATATAGTAGCGTGCACGTTCTAGCCGCGGAGGAACCGTCCTCATCCAGCTCCGGTTAGTTAGGGAGTGAATCTTATCAATCGTCGAGTGACCCCGTTCCTTCTCCTACACAAAGAAAATTGACGCTGACTACATCCCTTGCGCTCCTGTGGTAAACTTGTTTTGTTTGTTTAGTTGCAATCCTGTAAATTGAAATCTATTGATTTTAACCAAGTCCTCTGGACTACAAATATATAATGCTCCACACCGCTCCAAAAGGAAAGCCCCAGCCCAAGTCGCATCTGAAGCGGCAGCTTATGCTGGCGCTCTCGTGTGCAGCACAGCTTCAAGCAAACCCAAGAAAAGAAGGGGCGAGCAAGGGAGGAACTTGTTGCTGAATGAAGTCACTGAGCTGACGCGCATGAGTGAGATGGGGGAACCGCTGGAGCCTACAAAACCATGCGTGAAGTATAGCAACCAATGCGGTGTGGTAGCCAGGGATAAAGTACAGATCACATGGAAGGACTGGTATAAAGTTCCTGACGAGACAAAGAACAGTTGCTGGGAGTCACTGCGAAGCAAGTTTAGGTATCTGGAAGGGACAGACAAAAATGCTGCTAAGGACTTGCGCTGAAGACTATGGGGAAGCTATGGAGGAACTGGAAATCAGAGTTAAATGTGAAATATGTTAAGAAAGAACTCAGGCCATTTGAGGACTACGGAAAGATAACGCCGACCCAGTGGGATGTGTTCGTTGGCTTGAAGACATCGGAGGCAGAAAAGGCAAAGAGCCGGAAGATGGCTGAACTGGCAAGCAAGAATGAACATCCCCATCATTTGGGCTCCACTGGTTACCGCCCAGCGTAGAAAAAATGGCAAAAAGAAGATGAAGAGTTAGAAAAGGTTGGGAAACCAATTCCTATGAGAAAACACAACCAACGCACCAGGAACTGGTTGCGTGTGAGAACACCTGCCTTCACACCAGAGGGGGATGCAGTCTTCAAGGATATCCAGCTTGGGCCAACAAGAGGCCGGGACGTTCGTGCCAGATAGAGAGCGGGACGAACTCACCGTTGCAATGGACAAACCGGAGCACTCAAGCCGTGTTCGGGGAGTATCATCGAAGACAAGCTGGAAGCATGGCTTCAAAGACGATGCCAATTCCTACAAGAAGCGTGATCGCTACAAGGAATAGATAGAGTTTCAGGCAAGGGCAGCAGCTCATGAGGAGTGCGAAAGGTACTGGAGTCAGAGATAACAGGACAGTGGTGTGGTTTCAAAGCCTAGACCGAGCTATCCGGTTGACGGTCTAGCGGAGGAGACTCCGTGCAAGCTCTTGATTCCGATCGGCAGGGCAGGAAAGAAGATACAAGTTGCAACTGGAAGGTTTATACCGGACCGAAGGTTTCATCGCCAAGACATTCCGGACGACTATGCCAAGGTAGAGGTCCGAAAGGTCAATGAGGCGCACCGGATGCACGAGATCAACATGCCAACACCGGAGGGGATTGTGTACCTTGGCGATGCAGTCGACCAGTTTTTCTCTGGCACAAGAACGATATCCAGCTAGGGTCAACAAATGACATGGATCAGCCACCGAGGTTACCGGTGTCACCGTCTGGTTGTCAAGCCCGGAATTTCTATCTGAAATTCCGCACACTTAAAATGTGTGTTTATCCTCGTCCATGAATCAGCCAAGGCATACAAATGACAAAATTGATAAATAGAGTACTTTATTGAATTTAATCAATATCGAATTACAATATTTATTACAGAGGTGGATAGGACCTCTCAAACAGAAAATTCTATGCAGCGGAAAAACAGACTAGTGGGGCTTCAGCTCCACTCCACAGGCACTCGACCGAGCCTTTAGCTCAACTCTCCTGGAAACCATCCTCGGCGTAGAACTTCTCCTCTAGTGGTGTAGAGCAAGATGAGTATACAACATACTCCGCAAGTCACACAGGCAAACAGGAAAATATGCAGAAATGCATAGTATATTCAAAGGATGGCATAACAGGGTTCATGCAGGCAGCATTCATTAATTAATAAAGGAATTAATTAAGAAAACTGTAGAGATTTAATACTAAAAAATTAACCACTCACGGTACAACCTATACCGGTTGCACCGGCCTAACCATAACTCCAAACCAGGAATTATTCATAACTCCAACAGAGGCGCACCATAACTCCATACCCGGAGCTAATCATCACCCCATACCAGGAGCTAATCCTAACCTCAAACCAGGAGTTATCTCATTTATCAAAGTTTTAACCAAATTATTAATTATTAAGTGACAGTGGGACTAATCACAAAAAACAATGCTCAGCTCGCCCATAACCGTGGGCACAACTATTCGAATAGTTTTACTCTGATCAGAGGTATACCAATTTAGCCTTAGGACACGCTCCCCGCAGGGATCATGACATGGCCCGCTCTGCAATGAGAAACAGTACGAGAACACCCACCAGATTCCTAGTCCCACCAAAACCAGGCTATGACTCCCCTGGCGATCCCATGTGGGCATATCCTTGCCACAACAACCCGGTGAATCACACTGCCCCCGCTACATCACGAAACCAAGCCGTTGCCCATACTGGGCTAAGGGTAGTACGGTTAATGCTTCGCAAAGATAGCTCGCGAACCGGTACTCAATTGTCATGAGCACGACCAACCAAATCCACGTGCTCACGACCAATCAAATTTTAGTTGACAGCATTTTATTTAGATATTCTAATAATCCAACATGATAGATCACATGTATAAGGTGTGAAATATAGTCTACCCCATAGTGTGCCTGAATTATTCTAAGCATGGCTAAGCAACATCTAAAATGCTAGCTAAAACATGTATAAGTTCTAGCTAGTCAAAATTAAGTAAACAAGGCTAGGTAATCAAATTCAAATGAGCCGTACAAAGGAATATAGGAATTTCCACCCAATTACATTCTAAAATAATATGCATAAGTTGAAGTAATTGCGAGAAAGAAAGGTTCAACATGCTTAAAGAGGTTTGTTCTGCATGACTTGTCTTTAGCCGCGGTGTTGGGATCCTCCTTGCCAGACGAACGCAGACTCCTCACACCCGTCGGGTACTAGACAAAGAACTAAAACAGAAAAAACAGTATATAAGCACACAGAAAAGCTACTGTTTGATATTTTTACTGTGTAGAGCTTGATTTTAAAAAAAATTAGAGATTTGAATCAGCCAAATCGGAGTTCAGATGAATTAGTTATGATTTTTGTAAGCTTTAGGTGCATTTTTAACAATTTCAGAAAAGAACAAGGATATATGACGCAATAAAGTATTTAACATAAATTTAAAACATGGATTATTGCGTCATCACGGGAAAAGGACGGCCGAGATCAATCGGGATCGATCTAATGGCCAGGATCGATCCAACTGGATAGAGTCAAAACAAGGGTCAACACACGCCATGAGGCGCTGACCAGGCAGCCACTTGTGCGGGTAGGATGACGTGGCAGACGAGGTGGCTGTGCCGCGTCATCACCGGCGGCTGCTGTACTGGAAGGCGTCGCCGGTGGCGAATGGCGACGTGGCGGCGGCAACCGAGGGGGCACGGAGTTAAAGGAGGACGCGATGAGACTCACCACGGCGATGACAAAGATTTTCGGCGAAGAACGGAGGCCGGCGACGAGGAAGACGACGTCGACGATGAGGGTCAACGGCGACGGCTAACTCCGGTGGGTTCCAGCGGCAACGGACTGTGGGACGGCGATCTTCTCCTCCTTGCGGTCCCGGTGGTGGTGGCGGCGAACGTCGAAAACGAAGGATGGCGGCCAGCGACGTTGCCGAAGAGGGAGGCTCGGGTTGGCGACGACGATGAGGTTCCGGCGATGGATGGTGGCGAAAAGGTGGTCGACGGCCTTCTTCAACTCCTTGTGAACGCTTCGGTGGTTGTGGCGACCGAAGAGGACGTTGAACGCGGCGGAAAAACTCGGCCGGAGTTGCTCCGGCGAGGTAGAAAGAGAGGGCGACGTGGGGAACTCGGTGGAGAGGGAGAGAGAACAATCGGTGGGGAGGACGAGCCAAAGGAGGCCGAAGGAGAGCTTGGGAAAGAGTTTTATAGGGCCGGAGGCCGAGAGAGGAGAGGGAAACGGCCACCGGATTTCTTGCCGGAGTTAAGAGAGAGAGGTATTAAAAAGGATTAAAACCGGCGGTTTAAGGCAAGGATTGATGGGTATTTCAACTGTGCTCGCGCCATGAATCCCAATCGTGCTCGCGCCATGAATCCCGAAGGATTTCACCGCCGCCGGCCATCGAATCACGCCGCCGTCGCCTCCCGAACCTCGCCGACCTCTTCTGAGTACTTGGAGAGCATCGGCGGGCCCTCAGGAGACGTTTTTGCACATCATTTGGCCTCAACCCAGACCTCACTCGCACATCACCGCACACCCGAAAAGACCCCGCCGCCTGGACTCGTCGCCGGCGAGCTGTGGGCCACCACCGCCGGTGAGATCATCACCATCAGCTTCTTCGCGAGCCCGCGCACATTTTTCGTTTTGGTCGCGTCGTAGGAATCGCCGTAGCAACCGCGCACGCCACTGCCATCCAGCTGACGCATGGGCCCGACGCGTCAAGAGAGTAATTAGCCGGCGGGAGCGATTAGCGACAGATTTAAAACGTACAAGGTCTAAACTGTAAAATGCTAGCCTATTACATGTGGGACCAAGCACTACTTAGTAAATAACTAAAATATGAAGCACTCCTTATAGAAATCGCCGCCCACGTGCCCAGGGACTGCGGGTTGATAGCCAATGTTTTCCAGGGGCCTTTATGCAAAGTTTTCACGTGAGTTCGGAATTCGAATTTGAATTTAAAATTTCCAAAAAAACTAAAACTGAGAATATCCCTAACTTGTAAAATCCATATAAAATTCATCTTAGCTCCAAATAATCTCAAACAAATTTTTTTTGGTTTATAAAATCTTGCTCTACCTGACTGTAGGGTTTAACATGGCTACCTCAGTGATGGAAACATTTGTAAAATTTGTATAAGTAAATGGTAGTATAAAGCATAGTAGAGACTTGTAAAATTCGTAAGTAATTCATGCTATCTCCAAAAATTATGAAACCACTTTTGTTCAGTTTCTAAATTCAATCTCGGTACTTCTGTAGTTTAAAACTTGTCACTCAACCCTGTACACTACCAGTTTTAGAATTTGTAACTTAATTAGATTATGTAACTTATAAAATTTGTATAAAATTTATGGTAACTCCAAAAATTGTAAACTCAATTTCGTAGAACTTCTACAGTAGTGATTTACATTCCTGTGACTTAGGACATGCCTGGGACACTTACCTTAAGTATACTAAAAGTCCATACACCAACTACTATGTTCAATATACAAAATTCAAAGTACTTAGATACAAATAATTGGACTAAAGTTTGACACATCCAAAAACCCTACCAAACCTAACAGCCACTGCATACATGCTGTACATTCATATTTACTTTGGTTCTTATACATTCGGAATATTTATCGAGCATGCGCAGAAACATATTAGGTGATATTGACGGGTGAAGCGATTGGTTCTTCCTTCGATCCTAGTGATTCTTTATTGGTTTTCCGAGTCAGGCAAGTGCCCTACTCTTTGAACACCTTGATCCATGTTTGATGGGCAAAACTATTTTGATTGGAAATGTTTGCATGCGATGGTTAGTTATTTGCTTAAACCTATATAAAGTGGGATTTGTGGTAGTTAAATACTTGTAGTTGCATGCTCCCTAGGACAATCTAAAATCTTGCTAGGCAACCCCAAGAATGAAACCTAAACAAAACCTTACCTAAGGGAATGGAATTAATACTGACGTTTTGCAATAGCATGCCTCTTTATGCTATACTTCGGGACTTATACTATAAACAACTGCTCTATCTTGATTTATAAACTGTGGATTTGAAACGAATGGACAAAGGAGTGCCCATTCGCTTACTTGTGAACTAAATGTGATGGAAAAGGCTTGATTTTTAGACTTGGGCGGCGAGTGGTGTACCTATGTGTGGTAGTGGTACACCGATAGGGGGAGCGTTCGCCTGAGTCAATTAAGGACCGAACATAATGTCATTAACTAGGATTACCGTACTGCCACCTGTGTCGTTGTGGGACGACCTCAACCTATTAAGTCGTTTAATGTCTGGCCTTGCATTCTGGTAGGGTCTTATGTACCCGTAACGGCAAATAGGACTACTCAGAGGAACTTCCCATATATATGTGACATGAAATCTTTATTTATCGTGATGACCGACTTCCCATACGAATACTTAACGGGTGACTAAGTCTGTTCAATACAACGGTGTCGTGCCTCATAGGGGATCTAGGGGGGTTGCGCCTACGATGCAAGGGTATGGCGTGGGCCTGCCTCCTAGCGACGCTGCATCCTAGGTGTAGCGTGGAATAACACACATCGTGCTGGTGTAAGGCTAGGTGTTATACGAGGTAACAATTGAGTTGTGACCCCTAGGCCGCACTCAAGGTGAGAGTGTGGGTGGTACCGACGGGTATCGAGACCCCTGGGGTGTAGCTTTTGCTTCTATCATGTCGCGTGGTCCTGTACAAACTCTGCAGAGTCTGAATCTACCTGGGATAGCCGTGCTCACGGTCATGAGTGACCCAGTGACATGTCTTGAGTATAGACTTATGTTTTCAAGTGATGATTTTGTGAAATGTAGACACGCTTTAAATTATATTGCAATACCTTGCGGTACTTTTTTTTAAATACCTTTTCATTAAACATACAAATTGTGAACTATATGGTCATCTATTGCGAACCAACCTAGTTTTACGCAAATTCGATCCACATATAGCCTTATCTTTGCAGTTGAGCTATGCATGTAGTATTCGTAGGTTTGTTACCTTGCCAGTACATTATTTTCGAATAATGTACTGACTCTTGCTTTGTTGTTGTTTTTTTGTCTAACCCGCTGCAGGTATGGTTTGATGAGTGGACGATTCTTGCAGCTTGATTGTCAACTTTCTAGGTGACTGAGGAGACTGGTGTGGCTATTTCTCTGGTTACGTCTTTTATTTCGAGTCCGACATTTAGAGTCCTTCTAGTCTACTCTTCTGAGATGTGTCAGGGACTGTGATAAGGGCGGATGGTAACAGTTATTATTTGGTTCTTATTCGAGACTAGTCCGCCAGATATTTCGCGCTGACATGTTTCAAACGAGTACACCACCTGGATTCTAGGGCGGTCCTCACAACATGCGTCTCTAAAATATGCGAACTAACAAAAGAATAAATAATACATATTATGGTTTTTGTTAAAAAAAGAGAAGCATGTTCGTAGGTGGGTCACGTGTCACAATTCTGCCAGCACAATATTTTTCCTGGCGGTTGTTCATTAGTTTTTTTGTCTATTTTTACTTGCGTTCCAGATGTCCTACGATGTATGAATCGCCAGCGAAAACTAATCTTCGCTGGCGGTTGTCCTAAGTGAGTCACCAGTGAAGATTTGCCAATGCTGGCGCCTCTCATAAGGCAGCCGCCAGCGAAGACAATCTTCGCTGGCGGTTGCGACAACCACCAGTGAAAATCTATTCCAACGCTGGCATTTTGTTTGTGGCGGGCCTGTTTACCGCCAGCACAAATCTAAAATAGCCACCAGCAAAAATGGTTTCTGTAGTAGTGTCTAAGCATCTTGCATATAGAGTAAGTGACAACCAATAATTATTGAGTGCAAAATTAGAGACCCAAAAATTCTTTAAAATTCCTCATAAATACTTCACACCAAGAGTAGGCAACCTGCAAATTTTGAGAATTTATCATTTCATCTAGTACCTTAATGATCTACTTAGAGCTTACTAAAAATCTGGAATTTTCAGTATTCTGATACAAATTTTAGGCCTTTGCCAAGACTTAACCAAACCTTTTAATGTAAGACTTTTTCAACCAAAATGTGCACCAATATATGTAGTGCAAACCCCAGGTTTTTCTTGAACCAAATCAACCTCTAGCAATCTTCTCTCCAAAACTGAATCAGCAAACTGACCTGGAAATAATTGCCTGATCACATGTTTAGTCGACAATTAGGGATAAACCAATGGCTCCTTGACCAAACCACTCGTGCAGGAAGGTAGTACACATCTCACACTAAGCCCAGGAGGCAGAGTTACATTTTTACTGGGACTTTAACGTAATCAAACAGAGAGGACAAAACTGATAGTAGCACAGTGCACTGACTTGGATATTTTAGAGTGTTCCTTGCACAAGAAGCACTGCAGGTGGGCCCCACTATCCCTGGGACCCACATGACCGACTCACACACCGCTCAAGCCATCCAGGAACGCGAGATGACACTGCCACAGCCTCTCCCACGCGTCTCCCTCTCCCTCTATCTGCCCAGGACGCGCCACGACGACATCGCCGTGTCGACCTCCACCGTTTCGCACAAAACTCTCCTATAACGCGTTCCTGAACTCCCTCTTCACGTTCCAGTAGGTTGCAGCCTCGGAGACTAGAGGAAACGTGAGAACCGTCACCTTCTTCCTTGGCTCCGGCGAACTCATCGCCGTCTCGTTCGCGCTCAGGTGAGCTTCACTGCCATCGATCTACATGGTTGAGATTGCCTCCCCACGCCTGACCAAACCCTGCCATTGATGATCTCTTTTCTTCTAGGTCGAGCACCTGCCGTGCATTAGTTCTTGTCGCCGGAGTTCTAGAGCGCCGCCGTCGGGGTGGACCTGTTCCTGCGCTGTCGTGCATCGGTGGCCAAGATACTTCACCGATCCCTTTGCGTAGATCATGGTGATCTCCCGACCAAGCCCCGACCCGTGGAGTCGCTCGCACGCGTAGATCCACGTCGCCCCCTTCGTCTTCGGCCGCCGCTCGTCGTCGACCATTTCCTCCGCTTCTGGTGAGAACCTGTTTGATTAGAGCCGAACCATCCTCAGGACGTAACTAACTGCGTGTACGCTTTGATTTGAGCTCCTGTGGCCCACATCGTTGCATCGCCATGAAGCCGATGCTGATCTGCCGCCGTCGACGTCGATCCCTATTTCTCCGGTGAGCTCGGGTGAAATTGATTGATTTTTTAGCATCTTAGGAGCCCTAGTAATGATCCCTGATCGATCTTTTCGTAGGACCGATCCCCAATCGTGTTGCCGCCGCGGTCCTGACGAGAATCCGTCACCGTCGGCCATCGATCTTGGTCGCCGTCGTCGCCTGGACCATGCTGACCCCATCCAGCCGCATGGTGAGCACCAGTGAACCTCCAGGAACGTATTTTGTGCGTCATCGAGCCACATCCGAACCCCTAATGTCGTGTTGCCGTGTGACCCACAAGCCGCCGCCGCACTCGCTCGTCGCCGGCGAGATCCCGACCAGCCCTCACCGTGAGACCACTCCGTGTAGCTTCGCGTGAACCCCAAGAGTGTTTCGTCTTATGACCCTAGCACCTAATACCCAGCCGTTCGCCGGCGCCGCCACGATCATCATCACCGGCCACCGTGCTTGCCCCAAACCACGCCGCCGTGATCGCCGGCGGGACTGCTCCGGAAGCCCCACACCGTGCGATCACCACCACTGGAACTGTACAAGCGCCCTCTTCATTTCAGCTTCAGGAACCCTGGCCAGCCACGCTGCTGTTCGCCGCTGGCGCCGGCAATCAGAGCCGCCAGTCGGCCTCTGCCTCTGCGCGCACCGACCGTGCATCACTGACGTGTGGGTCCCATGCGTTCAAAATGTAAAACTTGCAAGGTTTAAAATATAAAATAACAGTACATGATATGTGGGGTCAGGGACTAACTTGTAATAATCTAAACTTTAAACACTCTTAATGAAAATCCCGTCCACATGGCAGGGACCGCGGGTTGAGGTTTTCCCAGGGGCCTTTCTGGAAAACTTTCGCCCGAGTTTGAAATTCAAATTTAAATGAAATGAATTCAAAAGTGAGATTCATGGGCTGAAAATTCACCTTATCTCCAAATAATGTCAAACCAATTTTGTTTGATTCATAAAAACTTGCTCTACCTTACTGTAGGGTCAAGTGTCACACTTTCTGTAGAGAAATTTCATTTAAAATTTGTGAAGCAAATGAGTGGTATATAATGGAGTTGAAGCTTGTAAAATCCATAGGAAATTCATCCAGTCTTCAAAAATTATGAAACCACTTTAGTTCAACTCCTGGAAGCATTCTCTAAGTTCTGGAGACATAAAACGTGCCACTTTTCTGGATAGAACATTACTTATGATTTAAATGCTTAACCTAAACATATAACCTTGTAAAATCTATATAAAATCCAATATAAGTCCAAAAATTGTGAAACCAATTTTGTAGGTCTTGTACAGTAATACTCTATCCTCTTATGACCTGGGAATTAGCTGGAACACTTGACTTAGGTACACTAAAATTTAGTACACTAGCAACTAGATTTGATATACAAAATTTGAATCACTTAAATGCAAATAAATAAGAATAAATTTCATTTGACCTGAACATGATCAAACCCATAGAGCCTACTGCATCCAACATATGCACTCTAATACATCTTGATTCTTATGACTGTTTATTTATTTATCGTGCATGCGTATGAATTTGCATTAGGTATCGATGTCGATGGGTAAAGCAACCGGTTTTCTTTTGATCTTGCCGTGCTGAGTGAAGTGTTGCTGAGCCAGGCAAGTGCCCCTCCTTTGAACACATTGGTCCTATGATTAACTGGGCAAAGTATTTTGATTATAAATTCTGCATGCGTTAAGTAGTTATGTGCTTAGACTTATGTAAAATGTGGTAAATGGTAGTTACATCTAAATTGTTGCATGATTCCCTCCTTGATAATTCACTTCCCATGCTAAGACTAAACCTGAACCTAATTAGGTCGGATTGCCTGTACTTCATGGATATTGATTACATTATGTGCCGATTTATGCTATGCTATGAATTTGAAAAGCACTATTACTTATTTGAAATGTGGGATAAAAAATTTTAAACATCGATGAACAAATGAGTGTTCATTTGGAGATACTTGTGAACTAAAGTGATGGAAAACCGGAATTTATAGACTTGGGCGGCGAGTGGTGTAAATATGGTAGTAGTTGTACGCCGATAGGGGGAGCGTTCGCTTGAGTCGATTAAGGACTGAACTCTATGTCACCAACTAGGTATACAATACTGCCACATGTGTTCTTATGGGGAGACCTTAGCCTATTAAGTTGTTTGGTGTCTAGCCTCTCACTTTGGTAGGATGTTCCAGTATAGGCATTTTGCCCGTTTGCCATGATGGCGGTAGGGGTGCCTAGAGGGGCTACCCGGCTACCTTGAGGGGTAGTGCGTACAACGCTGTTGTGCCTCGTAGGGAACTCGAGGGTTGCGCCTATTGCGCTAGGGTACGGCGTGGGCCTGCCTCCTAGCGGCGCTGCATCCTAGGTGTAGCGCGGGGTTACACGCATCGTGCTGGTGCAAGGTTAGGCATTAGGCAATGTAACGGCTACATTGTGACCTCTAGGCCACACTCATCGTGAGACTGTGGATGATGCTATGGCTGGCATCGAACCACCTAGGGTGTAGCCTTCGGGCTTCTATCACATCTTGTGGACGTGTACGAACTCTGCAGAGTTAAAACTAGCCGGTTAGCTGTGCTCACGGTCATGAGCGACTTGGGGAAGTGTCATGAGTATAGTTTTCATTCCTTTGGCAATGACTTGTGAAATTGGGATGGTGATGGTTATGGATATTAGTGATGATATATGTCACATGCTTTACTATATGATACATGTTTCCAAATGCTTTACAAATTATCCGTTGCAATCTATATATACATGTACTGTGAAATAAATTCAGATTTACGCAATTAAACTGATACACTTTCTGTGGAAAATATGGGTACCAGGTTGTTGGTGATATGGGCCCGGGGTACCACGTGGCAGTGATATAAAGCGCCTCGGGCCCACCGAAGCAAAGTAACGAGAAATATTAGACCCGGGTGAACCCCGAGGCCCCCTCCGGGAGGAAGCAGACCACCCCGGGGGAACACCCGGGGGGCCTGTAGATGACCCACACCAGTTCGCCCTTTATAAAGTGTGCGGGAGGGAGCGGCGCTGCACTCCCAACTGCCGCATTCATGAGGGATGGCACGGCTTCGCCGCATTAATGGCGATGTGAAATGGCCCTGCCAACCCCCATCATTACTCCTTTCCCTCTGACCGAGGGGAGGAGGCATGGGCGGCCGCGACAGTCATGGGTGACTGTGCGGTCGCCTACGACGGGATGCCCCCTCTGCCCCGTCTCCATCGCATTTAATGAGATGGAGAGTAGCGTGGAGGAGGGCGAGGTTTTCTTCAAACCCCTACAATCAACCTGCCCTACGGTCTACCAGCTCCGGTAGGGAAAAAAGGCGACAAGACCCCATGAAGCCTGCAGCACCTGCCCTACCAAATCCACTCCTGATCCCAGATTACGTGGCGAATAGGGGAAGTGCGTGCTGGCATGCCTACGATGTCGGGGGTGGAGTAATCGACTCTTGACGTCCAAGGAAAGAAAGAGAGAGAAAAAGCCGTTGTGGTGTTCCCTTGATTATAAAAGGAGACCCAGGCTCACAGTAGAAGGGGAGAGACTTAGAGAGGAAAAGACACCCATACTTGTAAGCAAAAGTTTTCTTCCCACGATATTAGTCACACAACAGGAGTAGGGTATTACGCATCCCGCGGCCCGAACCTGTATAAACAATTGTCTCTATTCTCGGACCCACACTTTTGCAATACTCGGATCCACCCGTACCCCTGGGTCAAACAAAAAGGGGTTCCACGAATCCCCGGTGGAGGAGTTTACGCTCCGACATCTGGCGTGCCAGGTAGGGGGTGCGCTCGTGGAGTTTCGTGTTCCACCGTTTCCGTCCTGCTCTTACAATGACGGATAGCCCACTACTGCACACGGGGTCCAACACCGACGCTGGAGCGGCGGGTGCGGAGGACGCGGAGGACTCCTCCGAGTGCGAGAAGATCGCCGCCGAGTCAAACCGCAAGCACGCTAAGAAGAAGGCGATAGACCCGCGGCTACGGCGGCCGTCGGCACCCGAGTGCCGGTGGCCCCAGCGGCCGTTGGCGAGCGGGCCC
>CM002479.1:11231810-11301287 GCA_000325765.3 Leersia perrieri
CTGGATTTTGTATCATCTCAACATATCGATGATTACCAATTAATCATCTAATCAAAAGCACATTAACCAATTGGCAATCATCTTAGGTATAATTCCTCATCAGAGCAATTAACATTAAAGACGGGTTTTTGAGATGATAGATTTGGGTAAATCCAAATCATGCTTAAGTCTATAACTTAAGCACATAATCAGTTTTCCAATATCCAATTGATATTGTCTACTAATATCCAAATGATATTGTACAGTCATATCCATGAACACTTATGGTCATTCAGTCCCTAAAGATGGATCAATATCCGTTGACCCTAGGATGAAAACTATATGCCATTAAAGCGCTCATATATCTTGCAAATTGCAATCAGGCCTGATATTGCATTTGCGGATACTTTGCTAGCACATTATAGCGCATCTCTAATATCACCATCAGCTGAAAGTTAGACATGATTTCCTTAGATATCTTTGTGGCAATAAAATATTTTGATTTACTATTGAAATCAAGATAAAAACATAGTGGGATATGTATATCCTGGCAAACTAATCCCGCAAAGCCAAATTACATACTAATTATTATTAGAAATGATTAAGCATAATTACTTCCACATATCATTCCGAAGTTCACAACCTCGTAGAATGATTAACCGCATAATTATGTTATGTGGTATTGATTCCATTGAATCACCTATCATTATCTTTGTAGATAATGATATTTGTGTTGTTCAATTGCAAAATAGGTTATCTTGCAAACTAGGTCCCTACCAACTTCATGTTAACTTCACGTTATAAGAAATTGGTATGTGGTCAATCTGTGTTTGCAAGTGTCAGGTGGAGTAATCTCCTAGATTAAACCTGTTCAAATGCAAATATTGTACTCTTTTTCCCTCTTATGAGTTCTTCCTATCGGGTTTCTCGTGAAAGGTTTTTTTAACGAGGCAATATATCAACGCAAGTATATCATATCTCTATTTTCCCCAACAGGGGTTTTTAAAGGGACATCAAAGATATATAATAACTTCTCGTATTTTTCCTATATGGTTTTTGGAGAAGTTAACCTAATTATGATCCAAAGGTCATAATCATTGTCCTCAAAATTCTCACATGAGTTTTCCTTTTTCAAGGTTTCTCAAAGAATTCATGAGACGATAACACATATATGTCATATCATTTTCTCCTTATTTTTTCCCACTGGGTTTAAAGGAGTTTTAATGGCATATCTATACCATGGTTTCTCCCAAAATTTTCCCCACAGGGTTTTAGAGGAGTTTTTCCTATGGATGCATTAAAAGATGGTAACAAGAGACAAGCTTCAGGGGGAGACTCTGAATGATGGTCCTTGTTAAACGCTTTACATTGTACTCTTCTCTTTTATGAGTTTTCACCATCAGGTGTTCTCATACAAAGTATTTAATGAGACAATGTTAGATGCAAACATATGACATATCTCGTGTTTTCCCCTACAGGGGTTTTCTAGAGATAAAACAAGACATAGATTACTCCTTAAACCTTACAGGTTTATGATAGAGTAATCACCACTCATATTATTCCNGATTACTCCTTAAACCTTACAGGTTTATGATAGAGTAATCACCACTCATATTATTCCTATTTTTTTTCCACAGGGTTTTTTGAAGGAATTAAAAGAATATATTGATCTTAAGGACTCGATCAAAAGGGGGAGTGTTA
Source organism: Leersia perrieri (assembly GCA_000325765.3). NCBI lineage: Eukaryota > Viridiplantae > Streptophyta > Magnoliopsida > Poales > Poaceae > Leersia > Leersia perrieri. The sequence continues at coordinate 11,233,491 of CM002479.1, forward strand.
CAATGTGAATTCATTGTGGTTATTTGCTCTCATCAAATGTGGTGCCATAATCATATTGTAACCCCCATGATAATGAGCAACAATGGAGTATTATGGAGGGCTGAAATAAAGCAAATTATATGCTGGTTATAGCTATAGTTATGCACATAATAATCAGCCATTTCATTGCACTTTATATGTAATTTTCAGTTACATGTATTCCCCTATAAAAATGTACTAAGATCAATAAGAAATGGATGGTTTTCACTCCCTACACTTTGTGTTCTACTCTCTCTTTTGTTCTCTACTTTTCACATCACAACACAAACCACACCCAACGCAAGGTATATACGGACGGATCGATCGATCAAGCAAAGGCTAGCTAACCCATGTTGGAGGAAACTTTGCAAATGCAAGTTCCTATGTTTGTTAACGTGACTTGTTAAACGAGGAAACGACATTCCCATATTGCAGCTGAAAACAAGGATTTTTTTAGAGTACCCCATATTGCATGTGAGCCATCCATTATATTAAATCTAACAGTAAAAATGTATTCATACTATACCCTGTTAATTTGTGTAATAGTGTAGTAAAAGAGTATTTTGGAAAAAATTACTTGGCTTTGTTGTAAACGCACCAGTAAACTTATCATTGTATGGCGTAAAAACAAGATTAGTTAATTACTAAGTTGACCTCCCACCGTATTTAATCATTTCTCGAAAATAGACAACAAAATCAACGGTTGAGATTTAGTACTACTACCATCCCTAGTGGGAGGTATCGTAAAAGAGCCTGAAAACAAAGCCTACGTTCTCCTAGGCATTTGGCATTCTTAAGTCCTAACATGGAGCCAAAAATATGCTTGCAATCAATTTTTGCGAAGACACAGTCGCACTTGCAATCAATTTTTGCAAGTATGCCTAAAGATGTATTTTTTCCTTTATCTGCGGTTACCAGCTACAAGCATAAGAACACACCGAGAGACTGACTTAACTGAGCTGACGAAGCAAACAGCTCATGAATTCCAACTTTGACCGTCATACCTAAAGAACGATTGAGATACGAAGCTATCCTGGGCCACAAAATCATTATCGGACGGCGATGGATAAACCCCAATCTACATTGGTACCAACAGTCAGTTAGTAACAATCCAATCCAAATAGGATCGATACCGTATGGTGACCTAATCAAGGGGCTTTAACGTAAACAGTCACAAATCCGCTCGGATGGTGTTGGAGAACAAGTGCTTCGGTCAAGGACCCAAGAATGTCCGGGCCCTGTGCAAATTGGACTAGTAGTTCGTATAGCCCTATATAATATGGGCAAGCAGGCCCAGCCCCATTCACCATCCATGTTCGCCGAAGTGGTTCTGCTCGCAGATCTCGCTGCCGATGAGGTGAGCCTCCAAAACCCTGCTATTTCACGATGAGAGTTGTTTAAGAATCAAGATTTGATAGTGATTCTGCGTTTTTTTATGATAATGACATGTCTTAGTTTTACATAAGTCCACGTACGGTCAGCTTCTCAGCACGTATGATCTTGCTTTCTCGGGGACTCGGACACTCCTGAGATGTTTTTCAAGTTTCAACCTGCCGAAATTTTTTATTGTGTTTGTTTTTTTAATTTTGTTGAAATATCTACAAATTCAAATAAATTTTCTTAGGATATGAATCTCGACATAGCAAGATTTTGCTTTTTAATATACGTTTATGGTATATCACTATGTCAGACACAATAGTTTTAAAAAGCAATAAAAATACTGCTAAGGCCTGGATGCTGGGTAGAATTTAAAATATTTAAAATAAGATAAGCAGTTTAATTTAAAATATAAATAGTAGCCCGTGAGAAGTGACAAAGGGACAATAGGATGCAGCATCAATTGGACAATCTTGATTCGTGTGGGGACTTTTACAACCTTCATGTTAAATTTCAATATCCTAAAAGTGCTTTAGTGTTTGCAAGGCTTAGATGCCAAACTGCATTTAGTTCCTTACACCACGTCACCTAATTAGTAATTACTACTAATACATTGGGAGGTAGAAATACATGCCAATCCTTTTTCATGCAGTTGATTACTGAATCACTTTCAGGATCTATAAAAAAACCGAAATATCTTTTCCAATGCTCCAACTGTTTATCCGAAAAAACACCTATAAGTGGTATTGTGAATGATCAACTAGCAAGGGCTAAACCAACTATAAATATAAACTGATGCCAGTTCCGTCCTACAATGATCTCATGTCGATGAGATAGGAAAAACAATTCATTGGTGGATATTTGGTAAATAGAGAGACCAAAGTGGTTGTTGTTACCTTGGACAAGTCAAGAGCACAATTCTCTTACAATAAGGCATCTGAGCAGGATGTGATTGAGAATGCCAGATCCAACATCATTTTTTTCATTCCCACCAGACAAAGAGGCTATGATTGTTATTGATGTTGGCACGGTCCATTTCTTCAGGACTGATAATACCTAGCTAGTACAAAGAACATTTAACGTCAAAGAAGATCAATAGTGAGAATTGAAAAGGTTTTGTGTGCAACATACAGTCACCAAAGTACTTGTTCAGTCAAGAAGCACATGGTACTAGACAATAATTTGCACTGCAATTACACTCCAATTTTTGAAATGTAAATTGTAAATTCTATATAATCATGTTGTAAATTGACTATTTTTGAGCAAAAAATATGACGCGATAAATATAGCTAGTCGGATGGTAGAAATTTAGAAGTATAAAACAAAAACAAAATTAATGATCGATGGTGCTGCATAATGTAAATTTGATCGGGGTGATATTGCAGATACCAACCAATCATAGGCACGATGTAGGAATCGTAGTCTTTGCGTGGAATCGTGGATCCCCATGGGGACTCCATACATGCATGAGAGTAGAATTATAAGAGGTTAAAGAAATGTTCATTCCCAGCAAGGACCCTGCACAAAACAAAAACACAATCACCTTAGGTGATGGCTAGGACGAAAATGGAGGAGCACTTGGTCAGCAGAAAAATGGTGATCAAAGAAACGGGAAGAGTAGAGATGTAAATGCTTGTTACCTTCGACTAGTCTAGTTGTTCATTATAATCGGGATTGTTCCTTTAAGCTTGTCGCACTGCTTCTTTAGTTCCTCGTTGCCACTACAACGGACATCTATTTGTCAGAGTGTAGTAGGAATGCCATCATTGGGCAGTGGGCTAATTGTTGGACAATTGCCAATACGTAATTCTTGAAGTGAACTCGGGAGTCTGTCAAGGGATCGGATGACTCGACAGTCATCGATATCTAGTTCTTGCAGTGAATCGGGGAGGATGCCAAGCGACGTGATTGCTGGCAAATCATCAACCATTAGTTTTTGCAGTGAATCCGGAAGGACGCCAAGGGACGTGATTGCTGGCAAACTATGGATAATTAGTTTTTGCAGTGAATCTGGTAGGCCTTCAAGTGACCTTATTTCTGGACAGTTTCCGATGCACAAATTTGTTAGGCTCGGGAGGTGACAAAGGCCTAAAGGGAGGGATCTGAATTTGTCGCAGTTCAGGAATCGTAGCTCTTGGAGAGAGGTGAGAATGTGAAGGGCCTCTTCTTGTTCATTGGTGAAGCACTCCACCTCCTCATTGTAAGTAAGGTCTAACATGGTGAGGGAGGAAGAAAGGAGGCTGCAAATTGGAGCAGCAAAGAATCCTGCAAAGTCATCTGTCCTAAGCTCATGAAGCCTGTGATCCGCGAATAACTTGTCCATCCACCTGGGAGGGCTCTGAACCAAGGAAGAAATTGGGGTTTATCATGACACTTAGGTTGGTAAGGACTAAGGAGACCTTGGGCAAGGAGATCCCAGAGAACCTCACCCCCTCTGAGACCACTGCAATTGTTGATACTCAATTCGGTGAGGTTTGGGACAGGTGCCAGAGTTTCCATGCCCACCAAACCCATGAGATATAGTTTTTCCATGGAGGTCGGGAATGGGGAATATGAGGATGAGGACGAACTCGAACAGAGGAGCTTGGGGGCAGTTACTAGTAACCAACCGTTGGAGGGAGAGCAGACCTTGGATCCCTTCTTTTCCAGCTGCTGTTGTGCCGCTACCATCAATTGAATTGGAGCTGAAGCTAAGCTCTAGGCACAACGAGATATTCAATTCCTGTATTTGGGCTGGCAGGAGTAGCAACCCTTGGTCTCCTTGTGGCGCTGCTGCCAGTTCTTCCCGGCGGCGAGATCAAGTTGCATGGGCACAATCGCCTTGACGTTGAGGACGGCTGTTGCCTGAGCGTGCAGGGCGGCGAGCGCGTCGTCAGGAAGTGCCGGTGGCGGTGTGACGACAGGCGCGGCAGGTGCCGCCGCAGCCTTGGCCGTGTCCAGGGTGGACAGGCTGGAGAGAAGCGCCACGAGCTCGGGGAGGAGAGACGGCGTGGTCGGCGCGGCGGGTGGAGACGTCGCGTCCAGTGACGGATCTAGAGTTGCAAGACAGTGGGGGCTCATCTATCCTTCTTCTTCCTTTCTCCTCACTTTCTCTTCTTCTTCCTTCTCATTTTCATCATCTTTCTCTTCATCTATGGCTGAAATTTGTAGGGGTGCTTTGTGGGGGCTCCAAGGGATCCATGGGGGGTAGTGGGGGCTCTAGCCCCCTCCGCCCCCATGGTGGATCCGCCCCTGGTCGCGTCGGAGGAGGGCAGCAGCTCTTTGAGGAAGGGCTCCAGGACGGCGTGGGCCACGGCGGACGCCTTGTCCATGGCGCCGTTGGCCACGACGGAGGCCGTGGCGTCAGCGATTTGCAAGCCAGGGGCGGGCTCGAAGGACTTGCACACCGCGTCAGCGATCTGCTTGAGCACATCGTCAAGAACGGTTGCAGAGGAGGAGGTAGACATGGCGGCGGCGGAACGCCGGCCGGCCGAAGAGGGTGGAGAGGATGTGCGGAAGCAGAAAACCTAGTCTGATACCATGAGAGCGCGAGATACTCAACGCAATGATCTGTATTGAATAGAATGCGGAGTACATATAGCGCTAGCCTTCCGAGATTACCTCAACTGCTTATAGAACAATATTGGGAGATATCTCAGGAAGTTAGGCAAGTAAATAACCGAAGATAATGCATGGATATATTCCAATTCTAACAGTGAGGAGGAAGTGGTCCTGCTCTCAGATCTCGCTGCCGTTGAGGTGAGCCTCCAAAACCCTGCTATTTCACAATGAGAGTTGTTTAGGGAATCAAGATTTGACAGTGATTCTGCGTATTTTCTTGATGATAATGACATGTCTTAGTTTTACATAAGTCCACGTACGGTCAGCTTCTCAGCACGCGGGTGATCTTGCTTTCTCGGGGACTCGGACACTCCCGAGATGTTTTTCAAGTTTCAACCTGCTGAAAATTTTTATTGTATTTGTTTTTTAATTTTGTTGAAATATTTACAAATTCAAATAAATTTGTTCAGGGTATGAATCTCGACATAGCAAGATCTTGGTTTTTAATATATGTTTACGGTATATCACTATGTCAGACACAATAGTTTTAAGGGGCGGATCTACAGTAATATCGTTGGTGTCAACCGACACCGACGACTTTTGGCAAACTGTATAGGTAAAATGCTTATACCTATAATATAATACTATGGTACAAGCAAAACTAGCATGTTATGACACCGATAGACGTGTTATGACACTAGCAAATCAATTTTCTGGATCTGTCCCTGGTTTTAAAAGCAATAAAAATACATCTAAGGCTAGATGCTGGATAGAATTTAAAATAAGATAAGCAGTTTAATTTTAAGTATAAATAGTACCCGGTGAGAAATACTATTTGAAGACTTTTAAAACCTTCATGTTAAATTCCAATATCCTAAAAGTGCTTTAGTGTTTGCAAGGCTTAGATGCTAAAGTGCAATCAGTTACTTACACCCACGTCACCTAATTAGTAATTACTACTAATAGATTGGGAGGTAGAAATACATGCCAATCCCTTTTCATGCAGTTGATTACTGAATCACTTTCAAGATCTATGAAAAACCGAAATATCTTTCCAATGCTCCAACTGTTTATCCGAAAAAAACACCTACAAGTGGGTATTGTGAATGATCAACTAGCAAGGGCTAAACCAACTATAAATATATAAAGTGATGCCAGTTCCGTCCTACAATGATCTCATGTTGATGACCAAATTGGTTGTTACCTTGGACAAGTCAAGAGCACAATTCTCTTACAATAAGGCATCTGAGCATGATATGATTGAGAATGCCATCCAACATCATTTTTTTCTTTCCCACCAGACAAAGAGGCTATGATTGTTACTGCTGTTGGCACGGTCCGTTTCATCAGGATTGATAATACCTAGCTAGTACATAGAACATTTAACGTCAAAGAAGATGAACGTTGAGAATTGAAGAGGTTTTCTGTGCAACATACAGTCACCAAAGTACTTGTTCAATCAAGAAGCACATGGTACTAGACAATATTGCACTGTAATTACACTCCAATTTTTTAATGTAAATTGTAAATTCTATATAATCATGTTGTAAATTGACTATTTTTGAGGAAAAAAATATGACGTGATAAATATAGCTAGTCGCATGGTTGAAATTTAAAAGTATAAAACAAAAACAAATTAATGATCGATGGTGCTGCATAATATAAATTTGATCGGGGTGTTATTGCAGATACCAACCAATTGCATAAGCACGATGTAGGAATCGTAGTCTTTGCGTGGATCCCCATGGGGAGTCCATACATGCATGAGAGTAGAATTATAAGAGGTTAAAGAAATGTTCATTCCCAGCAAGGACCCTGCACAAAACAAAAATACAATCACCGTAAGTGACGGCTAGGACGAAAATGGAGGAGCAATTGGTCAGCATATATAAAATGGTGATCAAAGAAACGAGAAGAGTAGAGATGGAAATGCTTGTTACCTTTGACTAGTCTATGTTCATTATAATTGGGATTGTTCCTTTAAGCTTCTCACACTGGTTCTTTAGTTCCTCGTTGCCACTACAACTGACATCTATTTGTCGGAGTGTATTAGGAATGCCATCCTTAGGCAGTGGGTTAATTGTTCCACAATTGCCAATACGTAATTCCTGAAGTGAACTCGGGAGTCTGTCAAGGAATCGGATGGCTCGACAGTCATCGATATCTAGTTCTTGCAGTGAATCCGGAAGGATGCCAAGCGATGTGATCCCTGGCAAACTATGAACCATTAGTTTTTTCAGTGAATCCGGGAGGCCTTCAAGCGACCTGATTTCTGGGCAGTATCTGATCCACAATGTTGTTAGGCTTGGGAGGCGACAAAGGCCTGCAGGGAGGGATCTTAATTTGTCGCAGCACTGGAATCGGAGCCCTTGGAGGGAATTTAGAATGTGAAGGCCTTCTTCTTGTTCGTTGGTGAAGCACTCCACCTCCTTGTAGCAACAAAGGCCTAACATGGTAAGGGAGGAAGAAAGGAGGCGGCAAATTGGTGCAGCAAGGAACCCTGCAAAATCATCTGTCTCCAGCTCCTGAAGCCTGGATGATCCGCGAATAACTTGTCCGTCCACCTGGGAGGGCTCTGAAACAAGGAAGAAATTGGGGGTTTTCGTGACACTTAGCTTGGTGAGGCGACCTTGGGCAAGGAGATCCCAGAGAACCTCGCCCCCTCTAAGACCACTGCATGCGTAGATACTCAATTCGGTGAGGTTTGGAATAGGTGCCAGAGTGTCCATGCCAACCAAATCCCAAAGACTGAGCTTTTGAAGGGAGGTCAGGAAAGGGGAACACGAGGATGAGGACAAACTCAAGCAAAAGAGCTTGGGGCAGTTACGTATAACCAATTGTTGGAGGGAAAGCAGACCTTGGATCCCTCCTCTTCCAGCTAATGTTGTGCCGCTACCATCAATTGAATTGGAGCTGAAGCTAAGCTCTCCGCAGTACGAGATATTCAATTCCTGTATTTGGGCTGGTAGGAGTAGCAACCCTTGGTCTCCTTGTGCCGCTGCTGCCAGTTCTTCCTCAACTCCTGTCTGCTTCTGCTGTCTGCTGGTTGGTGTGCCCATTGCTTTGTTAACTGATGCTAATGGTAACAATGTTTGTATTATCCCTGTTTGTTGCTCCATGACACCCAGCCCTGTTACATTCTGACAGCCTATGATGGCCAAACATGATAGTTTTGGAAAATGAGAGAGCACCTCTGTCAATTCCTTCCCACTAGCATCACATTGAGCGATGTACATGTCCTTAACTGGAAGCTCGTACTGCATATTGCTCTCACCACCAACTGGAAACACAACATTTCTCAAATTTCTTATATGAAGGGTTTCCAGACATGTTAACATTTTGAGCCAAACTACTGATATAGGAGGGCATCCTGTTATGTCCAACTTCTGTACTTCTCTTAGATTGTTAAAGTTAAACACATTCCAAAATGCAGGATCCTGGGTATCCTTTCCTATGACTGTAAGTAATGTTGATTTTGATTGTTCATCTTCTCTGTAATCCAACTGCTCAAAAGCTGAAGGCACATCATGTATGTTAACAGAGAGCAGAGAACTAGTCCAAGGTATAGGGGGTAATAATGGCAATAGTTTTGGACAATCTGAAATATGGAGTGTCTTGAGTTTTGGAAAGCAAATTATCTTCTGTTCAGATCGACTGGAAGTGAAATCTGAGAATGGCAACTCTATTATTTCAGGGCATCCAGAAACAATGAGATTTTGTAGATGTTGGAGGAAATCACAGCTACCATTTCCACTCCATTTTTTCAGAGCCGGTATTTTAATTAGCTCTAGCTTTCTCAGATTCTGGAAGGCTTGGCCTACGACCCGAACTTGATAATCTTCATCTACAGTCATACACACCTTTCCTGGAAGCGGAAGCATTTTCCAATTTACATCTTCCAGATGAAGTGTTTGCAAATTTGTAATGGAGTTGTCTATACCCAACCATTTTGGGGAAGTGTCACCTCCATTCCCAATAATATATAGCTCCCGAAGGTTTCTATGTGGTTTAAGACTTTCAAGAACTTCTCTTTCTAGTATAGGATTCTTATTGCGTTGGTACCTGTCCCATTTCAATTTTAACCCATCCAAGTGGTTCAAATGTGCTAGCTTTGCATCATCTGCTTCATTTACCGCTTCTATCTTTTCAAGGTTAGTAATGCGCAGTGATCCATGGAGTTCTCGTAGTTTTCCAATTTGCATTAACTCAAAACCTTTCATTTCTCTTTTCACCATAAACTCCTGTAACTCTCTTAAACATTTTAATTTTCCGACCTCCGAAATCATAGAGTGAATATAGCCATCCATACCAACAATATGACGTAGTTTTAGGAGGTTTCCCATATCACTTAGAAAGTCAAATTGACCATCATGATAGCTGCACTGTACATCTAGGACCATCAAATGATAACATCTTGAGATATTACTTGGTAGTGTTGCTCTAGAAAACACAAATTCTTTGATCCTCAAGTAGCGAAGATGCAGAAGACTTGAAAAGTTACAGAATAGATCATTGACATCATATGATGCTTCGGATAGGAATATTACACGGAGGCATTTTGCATCACTTAAAATGTCACCAAAAACCTTGTAAAAACTTCCGTGATGTTCTCCAAATAACATAATTGTTCGGAGGTTCCTAGCTTTTAGATTCTTTCCCAATTCACTTAAATCATTCTTATGATTTTCAAATGTTGTTTACATCCTCGACACATGTGTTATCTACAATTACAGACATGTGACGTATAGATGGAGAAATTCGGACTGACCTGACATCTGACGTGTTTATACGGATAGATTGATGTGACGAAACATTTGTCACCAACGCATGCAACAGGTCATGGACAACATAAGGACTATCATGCCTTTTCCCATCCAGTTCAAAAAATCCGTTGTCAACCAAGTCATCTAAATAATCATGTCCTATATCCTCAATTGTTTTGTTCTGTTGCCCAGTACCAAGTAACCCTAGTCCAATCCACAAGTTAACTAATTCTTGCCTACCAAATCTATAATCTTCAGGGAACAATGCACAATAGGAAAAACATTGTTGTAGATGAAATGGAAGATAGTTGTAGCTTAACTTCAACGCCGGCATAATGTCATCATCATTGGCCTGATGCTCCCATTCTTTGCTTTCAAATATTCTTTTCCATTGGTCCAATGTAAGTTTGTTCCTTAATAATCGACCTACAGTTTTTACAGCAAGAGGAAAACCCTTCAGTCTCTTCACTATGTTTACCCCCATTTCCTGTAAATCTGTGGGATAATCTTCCCATGTCTTATGGTCACCAAGCACACATGCCTGGAACAACCGCATAGAATCTTCATATTCTAATCCTTCCAACTTAATTGATAAATCACTTGATTTGACCATTTGTGCAACATTTGGAATTCGAGTTGTGACTATAACCAGGTTGCCTCTTGTTCCTACTTTTTTGAATGGAGCAAGTAATTTTTTCCACTCATCCTCATGATATGTCCAGACATCATCCAAGACAAGCAAGAATTGTTTAGACTGTATTATTTTTTTAATTTGCTCTAGGAAATTGTGATGACCCATTTGACTGCTATAATTAGAACTGATTTGTTTTACAATCTCTTGTGCAAGATTGTTGGTGTTGAAACTTTGAGAGACACATAACCAGACTGTGATCTGAAAGTGGCTCTTCACTTCTTCATATATGTGTTGTGCGAATGTTGTCTTCCCGATACCACCCGGACCAACTACGGGGAGCACAGTAATGTCACTAGCACAATATTTTCCATTAATTATTTCATCCACTAAAGTCCTTTTCTGAATTTGTCTCCCAAATAATTCAGGTTCAATAATTGCCGGGTCAGTTATGGGTCGTCGTTCAAACTCAGTGCCACGGAATGAGATCCTCTGCAGTGACTGGAGAGAGCAATTGCCACTGACATGTGGGCCCCACCGCCCGCGGGCCCACCTGTCAGTGTGAACTGCACAGCGGCGGGGCCCACATGTCAGTGGCAACTGCTCTCTCCAGTCAACTGCAGAGGATCTCATTCCAGTGCCACGGGTTTGGCCAAGAGGCTCTAGTGCAAGAATCCCACGCACCGTGACACATAGAGGCCTAAGTTTGTCTATGATATCTGTCATCCTTTTATATACTCCAACCCTATCAAACTTCAGTTTAGGTGCAACACCAGCACCATGATCACATTGCACATATGGGATAAAGAAGGAACGGAGACGTTTACCAACAGAAGGAGCTGCAGCGCTGTCAGAAAGATCAGCCAATTCGGCGTCAACCGCCGGATCATTGGCACGACTCCCAGAAGCACTGGTCGTCAATGTCAACTTTCTGGCGACAGATCTCACAGCGTGTTGAGCATGGAAGACGACTCCACAGAAAAAACCACTCTTCTCGTCAGCATCATCGATGGTCTCGTGGGTTCCATCGAGCTCATCCTGGATGCGGAAGTAGTCTAGCTCATCCAGCACATCGTCTGCGTCGTACGCCAGGTCACGGAGCTCAGACAGAAGCTGCTCCAGCGACGAGCTGCGGATATCACGGTCGCCTGCACGATCGAGCATCGCTTGCGCGCCGAGCAGCTCGACCCTAAGCGCATGGATTTTGGGGCCGAGCTTCGAGCTCGCAGCCCATGCCTCCAGCAACTCATTGGTGACAGGGCCCAACGCCATGCCCACTGCCGACCGTGCCGCACTGAATGTGACCTCCATTCTTGAATAAATGGCTCACGATGCTTCTGCAAGCCTACAACTGCATCTGCAATTGCGTGCATTGAGTTGTACGAATAAATTACACGTTACAGATGAAAACAATAGCTGATAGTCCAGTATTCATACCAGAAATTTTCCAGTTCTTTCTCTGACAGAGAACAAAGCAAGAACCGATGCCAGTGAAACCACACGCTAGCTAGACCCTGTGTTGTCAATCGCTTGAGCTGCAGTTCACAGACAAAGGGATTTCACATGGCACTCGAGCAGCTGGCTTTCACCATGCTTTGCTATGTGAGAGTCACCCAAGTCCTCAGATCCCAAACATATGAAGGGATGTTATCAGTAGGAAGGATTGGAAGGAGAAGAATGCTGAGTGATCGGTGAGAGCTGAGGGAAAGTGAGAAGAAGAATGATTTGGCGTGTAATACTGTTAAGGGTCAGGTAAGGTGGACAATAATTGCTTGGGTCAGTGGTAGGTCCGGTAATGGCTAATCTGTCCGTGTGAATATTTCACTTTTTCCCTCATCCTTTTCCTGTCTTGTACGGTTGGTGCCCACTTGATGTTAGAAAGATATGTTTTGATGACTCGAGGTCTTGTTAATAATGGAGGCTTTACATGTGTGACTATCTTCATTATCAAATAAATTATGATTTAAAATATTGGTAATCGAACTTTGAATTTCTAGCTTCCTAATGAATATACAGATATTACTATTTGATATGTCAAAAGTGATTTTAGTAGAAAATTTTTGTGACAATATTTTCAAATAGATTTCACACTGGCACTGATAATTTACAGATTTCATGAATACATAACTAGATAAAGTATGATTAAACACATGTAGGGCTGGTAGAGAACTGATAGTGTAGAGTTGTAGACCAAGCAGATCACACTGGCACTGACGGTCGAGGAAAGTGACCAAGGCGGTGACCTAGTCAACCATGCGATGGTGGCAGTGGCAATCAGACCTATCTATGGATAGTTCATGAGTACCCCCTTGCACGTCCTTCAGACAGCGATAACGTCCTTTAGACATCGATGGAGCACCGACCATGCATGGTGTTTTCGACTTTTGGCCGCCTTGTGGCTCAGCTCCAATAATTCACATATGGCCACTTTTGCACCAACAAAATAGAACACATGGCATATTTTATACTACATAGTAAGGAAGTGTGATACATTTGTTAGGAAAATCCAGGCACAATGGAGACACGGATTTAACGTGAAAAACCCTTGCGGAAAAAATCATGAGCAACTGTCAGTATTGAGGAGTTGATATAAATACAGAGAATAAAAAGGGTTGTTGCACCTTTCTCTTGTGGCATACAAGAGATATATAAAGGGAAAATAAAGAAGTCCTGATAGAAAAAGACTTATAGTCCTAATAGGAAACTAATCCTATTCTATTGTTAGGAATATAATCCAAATATATAAGATGTATAAATTCAGATCATATCTCTCTAGCAATCTCCACTTTGAGACGAATTCTCTTGTTAGCACAAAAAGTATCAATCTTCAATAACCTTATAAAGATAACCCTTGCAGTAAACTGTAACACATCTGATAACATCCACCACATCAACGTCAACTTATCATAATTGCTCTCAACTTGATTTTCCACAAACAAGTATCTCGTGTCATGGTCGAAGAGTTAAAATCATGCTCCAAAATCGCTACTAAAAATAAATCCCAAATTCACTGAAAGCGGAAAGCAATGATCATATGAACTCGTATGTAAAAAACAGTATGAATAAAGCAAAATCAAAACTTGTCACATCTTGAACTTCCCAAATCCAGAAGCATAGAAATAGTATATCAAACTTCAACCTCACAACTGCTGGTATGAATCGGTGAAACCTAGCGAAAACGCGAAACGAACGAAGCACATGGATCTTCAAATAAATCTTCTAGTAAACATGACATATAAATGCGACAAATTGAACATGAATTGAGACTCACATGAAACGAGCAAATAGTTGACTGGAAGTAGACGATTCATTGAAAAATCCTCGAAATACCAACTTGTACAGGAATAGCTTTCATTAGATAACACTTGTTAGGAAAATCGAGGCACAACGGAGATGAAGATTTAACGTGGAAAACCCTTATGGGAAAAAAACCACCAGCAACTATCAGTATTGAGGAGTTAATATAAACGCAGGGAATAGAACAGACTGTTGTACCTTTCCCTTATGGCATACAAGAGATATATAAAGGGGAAAAGACTTAGAGCCCTAATAGAAAACTAATCATACTACTAGGAATATAATCCAAATACATAAAGATGTAATCGTATCTCTAACAATCTCCACCTTGAGACGAATTCTCTTATAGCATAAAAAGTATCAATCTTCAATAACCTTATAAAGATAACCCCTGCAGTAAACTGTAACACCTCTGATACCACTTGTTAGGAAAATCTAGGCATAACGGAGACGCGGATTTAACATGGAAAACCCTTACGGAAAAAATCACGAGCAATTGTCAGTATTAAGGAGTTGATACAAATGCGGGGAATAGAAAGGGTTGTTTGCAACTTTCCCGTGCGGCATACAAGAGATATGTAAAGGGGAAATAAAAGACTAGGAACATAATTCAAATACATAAGATGTATAAATTCGGATAATATCTCTAACAACATTCTTATAAACATTTCATGTATTTAAGGACATATAGAGTGCTATAAAAGCACACATAGAATCCCACTGTGATTAACATGAGAGGAGTCACCATATTAAAAAAAAGGGCAAGGGATGATATATACTAGTGGTTATGATTGAAAGGGAGGAAATTGAAGCCTAAATAGAAGGCAAAAAGGATAATGGTAGACATGTAATGTCAAGAGTTTGGTAAGCTGTACAGTAATTGTGTGGCAATGCTAAGACCTACAATGTTTGTGGGCATATGTTTATTTTTTTTATATTGTTGCTTCCATTGAAAAAGATGGTTTTCTGGATCAGAGATCTTTGTTGATAAAATTTGCCACAAGTGATAGAGCGATCCATTGGCACAAACGGGCAGTCTTCCACAGCTCCTATGCCCATCGTCAATGTCCTCGTTGTCGCCATCGATCTTGATTGCCACGACTGATAATATCCTGTCGATGCACGATCTCACACCTCGTAGTTTCTCCTTCGCATGTCAACTTGATCCAATGCTAAAACCTTCAACAATCTTCGGCAACCTTCGGCTCTAATACCACTTGTTATAAAAGTTAATTGATATAGCGGAACTACGACTAACCTCCCCAAGATCAAGTCGGTCACTTCAGCCATTGATCCAATTAGACACGCCAGATGACGACACAGGAACACACGATATTTGTTAACGAGGTTCGGACAAGCCTACTCCCTGGGACTTTGATTCATGGGCGCTTCTCCCCAATCAATATAGCGCATCTAGCCGCTACGAGTTCACGGCCTCCACACCACCTCTCCCTACCCACTACTGCTACATTGTCGTTAACATGGTTAGATTATGGTGCCCTCCCTATGTATATAAAGGGTTGGCGGGTTACAGATTCTGACGTCTACTCTAACCCCTACACCTAATACAACTCCAACTCCAACTCCTAACCTAATAGGACTAGTATATTCGACACCTATTCTAACATCATTGCTATGGGACACTCTAAAAATACGGTAATTTCCTGTTGGGCATTATTGGTCTTATTTTATCATTTTTAATGAGTAAATTTCACTTTGGGCCACATTTTATTACCGTTGTTTCGCTTTGGACCACCTTTTAACCAATGTTTTCACATTGGACCAGGTAATCTTCCTTTTGTGACATTTTAGACCACTGTTAACTCTTTTGCACATCTAAATTTGATTTGGCATATGTTAAAGAAATTGTCTATATACATCAGTATGAGTTTATTTAAGAGTAGGAGCCGGCATAATCAAAATCGTTTATAGGCTTCATAAAAGAGTCAGGTAGTCCAAAGTGCAACATTGGTAAGATTACCCGGTCCAAAGTGAAAACATTGGTTAATGGGTGGTCCAAAGCGAAACTTCGGTAATAAAAGGTGGTCCAAAGTGAAATTTACTCTTTATTAATTAATTAACTTGGAGAGAAAATTACAAATTGTGTGACTAATTTTCCCTTGGGCTATTTTCATGTAATATAAAGTTTATATAGAATTGAGCATGACATGTGCATCATGTTTTAGCTACTGATGTCCCACTCGCAACAGACGCTCATGCACGCGTCGCCCCTGCTCGACGCATCGCTCGCCTCCACAGTAGCATCGCTGGCCTGCTCACAGCTGCCACCCTTCAATCGCTCGCCGCTGCTCGCCCGTGCAACAATCGCTACCTATGACGTAATCTAAGGTTAGGTTGGGGAAAGTAAAAACCGGAATTTTTTTCAGCTACAAATCATGTGTGAACTGAGCATTTGAGAAAAAAAAGGCT
Source organism: Leersia perrieri (assembly GCA_000325765.3). Lineage (NCBI taxonomy): Eukaryota > Viridiplantae > Streptophyta > Magnoliopsida > Poales > Poaceae > Leersia > Leersia perrieri. Next base: position 11,249,547 of record CM002479.1, read on the forward strand.
AAGGGCAAAATAGTAATTTCAAATTTTCTCTCTCTCTATTGATTAGAAATAATAAAATATGCCATCCTGAGTCTATCAGCAAACTACCACTTTTTTATAGTATCCTATAGCAATGACGCGTTTTTTTAGTGTCCCACAGCAAATGACGCACCCTTTGAGATAGCAAATTTTGCCCTTGGTATGAGCATGCTGCCTCCAGTATATGTCTAAATGCTCCTCTAAGTGCTCCAGTTTGAAAACTAACACTTGCTCCCTTGCTACACTATCCTTCGTCAGAGCATTCCTTCTATAATTCTCCAAGTCTTTTTAATTTTTTTTTATTCTCTCCTCCAAATCACCCAGAACATTAGTGCTCCATGAAACCAACCCCGTTGCCACCCCTATCACAGCTTCAAGCCTCTTCACACTTGCTCCCTTGCTTTAGCTATTTTACAACACGTGTGTGTGTTTGTCGCTGCAATCCTTGAGCTATTTCTGTCATTTGGTATCAGAGCCATGGCTCATGACAAGTCACCGGCGAGAACACCATGCAGTTGTGTAGCAAGTTGTCTTTTTTTTACACCCTACTTTCGCTGTAATAAATTTAAAACAAGAGAGAGAGAAGTTGAGCCAAAAAAAAAAACAGAGCAAGAAAGAAGGGCGTGTTCTTGTTTTTTATCGTTGTGAGTTTCAGATTCATGCCAACAACATTTACACAACCGTTCAACCACTTAATTACAGCTGTGGTACTGCTGCACGAGCACACTCAGCCTTTGAGAATGCGTAACAACTTTGGTGGGTAAGAGGTGAAGTTGTAAGTTTCCACAAATATTTCCTGTTCCACATTTTTCTTGGATTGCTTTAACTTGTTAAGATATGATTCGAGTGTTCATGGGAGAAACCGTGATGAAGATGCAATGGCACCCGTTGTGCGCGCTGGACTATAGGAACTCCAAGAATCGCTGATGCACGCAATGGAGACATTGTTCAATGAACGTCTACCTATTGCGCGAGGCCGGGTTCCATGACCGCATAGCCCTATCTACTCTCGTGGCGAGGTTGATGATGAAAGTTCACTTGGAAGAGCTAAAGATTACGACTTCCACAATTGTCGAGGTGTTGGCAATTTCTTTGGTCATGTGCACTTTTGCTTCGGAGGTGTTCACGGGCTTGGCTTTCGCCCCCATATGCACTTTGATGATGAAGATTTTGTAAAAATTCTGAACGCAATGAGCAATACGATGATATTGTAAACCCGTTTGCCAACCGTGGACCATTTGGACAGCATAACGATCACCGTCATGGTGTTGCTCATGAGTTGCCTCATCATCGTCATAGACATGATCCGAATAATGTTGTTCGAATAAAGTTGATTGTTCAAAAATTTACAGGACGAGAAGACCCTGATGCATATCTTGAATGGGAGGAACAGTGTGATCAAATTTTTAGGGTACATGATCTCTTTGACTGGCGATGCGTAAACCTTGTAACTTGCGTCCATCGAGTTTTCAGGTTATGCACTCACTTGGTGGAACCAAATTAAGGAGAATCAGATTGTATTGGGGCATGCTCATATTGATACTTCGGCTGAGATGAAGTTGGCGGGGGTTCATCTATTAGTGGCATATATTTTAAATATGAGTCCAAATAGATTTTCATAACAGGGCCAACATGTCACTTGCATATTGAGCACACTATATTAACTTAACTATGGCCAATAATTATTTCAATCAAAATGTCAATGGTGTGGCCCACATGCCATACGTTCATTTTTTATCCCCTCCTTCCTCTACCCCAAATTCTCTGATTGCGCTCCTAGCTAGCTCACCGGCGACGGTTGAGCCTTCTAGATTCAATCATCATAGCTAAGTAACCGGGAACATGGAACTATGCCATGTTCCTGATCTAGGGAACATCGTTCCTGTACCGCGAACACGGGAACATTTCCGTTCCTCCCTTGTTAAAACCTAAAAAAATAGTGTCACGTGTTCCTCGATCCCATTCCTCATCCGGTTAATCTAGGAACATCGGTAACATAGCATCATAGGAAAATGCAGAGGAGGTGGGAAAGCTAGGAGCAGGGGCCACATATGCGTAACACTCAGCCCAATGAAGCCTTGTAGTAGGAAAATGCAGAGGAGGTGGGGAAGCTAGGAGCGGGGGCCACGTATGTGTAACACTCCAGTCCAATGAAGCCTTGTAGTGTAGTGTTGTGTTGGCCTAAGTGGCCTAGAAGTGATGTTTCGTGGTAGTTTAGTACCACCTTGTAAGTTTAGGTGGGTGAGGGCCTGCTTATAAGCCTTCGTACTCCAACCATAGTACAACCGGATTAACCCTTTTACACGAAGCAAGGAAGAAAGTGTAAGAGTTGTATTAGACGAACATGGGTCTGCTCAATGTGTAGAGTGGTCTAATGCGACTGTTAGAGGCAGGATGTTACAGTGGCAGCCAGTACTTTTGGCACCGTTCGTCCCCCACCGATGGCCGACTTGGTTGTGGGCACATATGCATTATTCTGCTCCTCATTCAACGGCATTTTCCATCTTTCCTGAGAATAAGTCCATTCGAGGCCCCCATCTCATTGCCCAATTCAAGACATCCTTAAATTGCAAAACCTGATAATTAAATGCGTCCCTCAACTTGTGAAACCAGTGCAAATGATGTCCCTCGGCAATATTGTCCCTGGTTTTGGCTGATATGGCGCATACGTGGATCCTTTACCAGACCTTCATCACATGTGGCATTGGCATGGCGATTACATGGCAATTCGAGCCAGAAAAAAAATAAAAACCATGGGGCCCACATGTCATTTACAAAATAATACTAAAATGATAGGGTCCACCTCTCTCTTCTCCCTCTACCTCTCCCATTGTGTACAGTATGTAGACTGCTGCAGCAAATGCAGGGGTGTGCAAAGCAAGGAGAATTAAGCTGGTGACGACGAACTTGCCGACCGCCACCTCGTCTTGTTGTGTCAGCCGGTGTCAGTGGCCATCCCCTTCCTGACGGTGGCACTGGGGATGTTGGGGATTGGGGGCAGGAACTCAGGATGACGAAGATGAAGCTTGTACTGGCGACGGTGGCTATCCCCTCGGTTCCAGCGGCAAGATCCTTGTGTGAGCACCACACCCCCCCCTACCACAAGATCCCACCGCTCCTGTGCAAGCTGGAGGGAGGGAGGAGGCGAATGCAACTATATCCCACGAGTCTCAACAGCTCGTTGTTGCTTGCCCCCGCTGCCCTCTAGCTTCCTCTTCGCCTCTCATGCTAGCTACTGTGACAGTCGCAGCGCCTGCATTAGACGACGGGCGTCGCCATCACCGCTGTTGATGTCTCCTCTCTTACGAATGGTTGCCATTGTCATACCCGAAGGAGTTGCGTCTCGTCCTCCCTCGCCGCTTGAGCCAGTTACCAAGTGGGCGGAGAGGGACGAAGTGAGGAGGCCAGCAGTCACCATAGGCGATTGAGCGGGGTGAAGATGGAGGCCGATGAGCAGTGCAGAGAGGGAGGAGGCGGGTCCTTTCTCCTCCCTTTCCCCGTTCACATCGTCTCCTTCAGCGGCAATCTAGCTCCCCTACCGGGAGTCGGCCCCCTAAAGCCCACCAGCATTGAATTTGGGGACGATCTGAGCACCAACGACGGCCTTGTCCGCCTTCGCCACCACTGCCCATCGTCTAACTACTACTCTGGCCCAGTCTCGCCGGCTGCCGCTCCCACTCAGCTGCCGGTGGAGAGAGTGAAGAGAAAGATTGAGGAGAGAAGGGAGAAAGAGAGAAAGATAGAGAAGTGAAGAATAAGTTATTTTATATTTTTTCTATTTGGCTGATATGTGGGGCCCACGCATCACGTCATCCAAAACCCACAATACTGCCCTGGGACTATATTTGCACTAGTTTTACAAGTTGGGGGACACTTTATTTGTGGTTTAAGGACAAAAATCAAACTGGACGACAAGATGAGAGACCTCAAATGGACTTATTCCTCTTTCTTCTTCCGCCTCTAGGCGTTGTTGATGATCGGTGCATGCGCTGCCCTAGTTGGCCGATTTGTTTGGTCAGATATGCTTGGATAGTGCAGGGAGTAGACTTGGGCTCGGATGCCATCGTTGGTTACAGGTTGAGTTAGCTTCTAGGTTTGGGCTGGGCTTGCTAGCGATGATAGTTGTTTTGGTTGAGTTTGGGCCTATCTCGTGTTTAGACTTTTAGAAATAGGTTTGCAAAAATGGTTGAGTATAGATTTTTGGAATTTGAATGTAGTTTTGATTATAGGTTCTGCAACAAGACTTTGTAATTAAAGTACTTTTTACAGTGATATCAATTCATAATATCACTTTACCAAATGTTTTTGTCAAAAGAAGGTTAGCAATTGCCAAAAAAAAAAAAAACAAATCACTGATACCGATTGTTTCTTCCTAACACACTTTCAACCTCTACATACATTACATATATGATATATGCATATTAACATGCTCTACTAGTCCAAAGATACACAACTCACCTCACCGGTGAGACCTCAGTGGATTCCAACTTATCACCACCTCTTTCCTGCAAATTAGAATCATCCGCAATGGCGATGGTGTTACCAGTATCATCCCCGTTTCCATTCGAATCGACGCCACCAATGCCCGCCACGACAACTTCCTCTTCCTCTTCCTCTTCTTTTCCATCCTCCTCGTCGACCACCGGAACGGTCGACGCCGCCGCGTCGGCCATACGACGGCCGCCATTGCCGTCGGTGTAGAGCTTGAGAAGGTTGGCAAGATCCGGCGAGGAGGAGAACACCGACCCGGGCAAAAAATCCACAAGCGACTGGTAGTTGTTGTTGTCACCGCCGGCGCCACTGCCGTTCGACGGGAACGGCGGCGAGGCGGCGTTGTGGTGGTCCATGGCGTCGAAGAGCTCCGCCTTGACCCTGCACGCGTCGACCTCGCGCTGCAGCGCGTGCTTCTCCTTCTCGGCCTCGTGGACGAGCTGCATCGCGAGGCGCACTGCCTCCCGGTTGAACTCCCCCTGCTCCTCCGTCTGCCGCTGGTGCTCCGCCGCCGCGCGCCGCGCGACGGCAAGATCCTCGCGGAGGGCGTCCAGCTCACGGCGCTGCGCTCGGAGCGCCGCCACGAGGTGCGGCACGGTCGGTGGCGCGCCGTCGTCGCGCCGCGGATCGTGAGGCATTTCGTCGAGCAGGTCATGGCCGTGGCCGTGGCCGCCGTCGGACTGCGGCGCGCGCGCGACGATGGGGGCGAGCTCGAAGAGGGAGACGTAGGGGTCGTTGTCGCCGTCGCCGTCGCCGTCGTTGACGGCGTTGCAGGTGGTTGCGGCGGTGACGAGGCGGTGGTCGCCGGCGTTGTCCTGCTCGCAGATCTCACTGCCGATGGAGACGACGCGGTGAGCCTCCATTCCTGAGGACATATGTCAACTGTGAGAAACCATTATTTTTTATTTCTTTATGCATGTTGTCCAAGTGAATCGACAATGATAGTTACTTTTTTTAAGATTTTAAATTTTTGAATAAGACGAATGGTTAAAAGTTGAGTTTAAAAATCAACGGTGTCAAATATAAAAAAACGGAGGGAGTATTTTCAGCTAAAAATTGTTTACAATCGAAATTTCTCTTAGTAGATTTTCCCCGAGATAGTGATATCTCGGCCACTACTGATATTTTGAGGAGGAACGTGGAAACAATTCCTGCTTAAGCTAGATAGTGAAATTATGTAATGAACTATAAGTTAAGTCTATTCTGATAAGAAGCTTCAGCATCAATGGGATAAACTTTGGAATTTAAGCCCATTTCAGAACACTAGATGAATCTGTTCCCCATACCTGTCGGAGATTTAAAAGTTGATGTGAAATTCCTAAATATCCAAAAACATGCCTTCGCATTCAGTGATCACAACTTATAATTACAGAAAGTTCAGTGATTGAAGTTGACAGATACATTGCGTTCACCTTGTTCTCTCTTCTAATTACTTTTTTTAATAATGGAAGTTTTATTGATCTCTCTTCTAATTACTATCTCGGTTGACATTTTGCATATCAAGTTATCAACACTACCTAAGGGGCACGTGTTTCACCATTACCTTTTCTAACGCTATTTCCGTAAAAAAATAATTATATAATTATTTGAAAGTGTGTCATGACAAATCCACTTAATATCATTTTCATATCAAATCCCAATGCATCTAACAATATTAGATTTTTATATCCGACTACATCATGTATTTATTTATGAACTGAAAAAATTGTACACTCGAAGGGGGAATTCCGTGACAGTGCATTTTTATGGGGCTGAACATTGAATCACTTTAAGCCATTCAGTATCAATCTACTGTCAAAACATCTTTTCCAATGCCCCAACTTTTTATCCCTAAAAACTCCTACCAATGGCATTGTGAAAGCGTAACTAGCAAAGTTTGTACCAACCTAAAAGACGAAATGATTCCAATGCCCAATGCCATCCTACAAAGTAATCGACAACCAAACCTAACCACAAAAACTCCACTCTAATACTCCACTTAATCGCATCACCAATCACCTGAATATCATTGCATCCCCAACCAAGAGTCGTCAAAACAGACACGCACAACACGATTGTTTTGCAAATTTGGTACAAACTACAAATCAGTTTCAAATTTGAAAGTATTTCAGAGATTAATGAATTACCTGCAAGTTTCTCTGAATTTCCATCCTCTGCTTCACCTCTCTTCTCCCTGCTCTCAACCTTCTTCTCCTCCTCCAGCTCCGGCGCCGCCGACGCGGCGACGACGGCGGCGACATGCGCGTGGCAGAGCAGGCGGCGGAAGGAATCGGAATCGCGTTCCTCGCCGAGCAGCCGGTGGACGCCGGCGCAGAGGAGGCACGGCGGCGTGAGGCGGAGCCACGTGGCGGCGGCGGCGATGAGGCAGAAGGCGGCGCCGTTGGCGAGCAGCAGCGTCGACAGCGCCCACTGCAGCGCCGCGCGCGCCACGACGGCGACGAGCTGCCGCACCATGGCCGGCGATGGAGCAAGCGAACTCAGGAGAAAACAAGGTTGCAAAATTTGGTGGATTAATCAAGAAAAGGAGAAGGAATGGAAGGATCGAGGAGGAGGAGGAGGAGGAGGAGGAGAAAGAGAGAATTTTTGGGTTAGGTGGAAGAGAAGATGATTAGATCAAGTGTCAAACTTTGCAAATGGAGCACCACTAAACCGAGGGAGAATTGAATGAGTAATGTGCATAATAGAATTAATTGTTTGGGCCGGCAACTTTTGAGAAAAAGGAGAGAGAGTGACATCATTGGGGCCAGGGTTGTGCTTACTCTTCTCAGAGTTCTTTTTATTTTGTTTTTTTTCCTATAATTCTACTAAGTACTATTTTTTGGGAATTTGAAATTTAAGGGTGATGGTGATGACCTAATTGTTGGGTGGCTGATGCATGGTGGCGGATTTGGCGAGGGGCGGTGGGGGATGTCAAATGGTAAGCACTAAGCAACAACGATCGATAACCCCAAGATTGTCTTATATAGTCGTGGATAGTAGATTGTCTTTTAGGCAACGAATTTTGCACGTAATTATGTGGCAATTTAGTTTTATACTATAGTATGCGGTGGGGTTAGATACTATATACTTGCTTTTTAAAGCGAATGACGTCTTATAAGTGGAATATTAACAGTTAGATCATGCCAGTTTATCCACAAATATAAGAGTTTAGACATATTATTGATGCTATGAATGTGGACTTGCCTCTGTTCAAATTTATAGTATAGCATATGACTCATCCGTCCCCAAATGCTTATATTTGTGGATGGATAGAGTATGTATCAACCAGTTTAATTAAAATTTCAGCATGAAAATATAAGTAGGCTATAATATTATCCAGTTGATCGTCAGCCAGAATTTAAACTAAAAATCTCTTACAGCTTTGATGCACACATTGAGGTCATTTTTTGGGGAGCTTCTAGCAATTGTAGCTTCTCCCATAATCTTTCGCTGCTAGAAGCTTCAACAAACAGTCTAGATTGTAGCTTAATTTCTCAGAATCTATAGGTACAAATTTAAAAATAAACTAAAAAGCTAGAACTTAGGCTTTGGAGCTTTCATAGATTCTCTAAAGTTAGATACCAAACAATTGTTTCTTAGAATAGAACTCCCCAAACAAACCATAAGTTGTTTGCAAAGTCCGTTATGTACATAGGCGGCCAAGTCACTCATACTGTGGGCAAGCCACGAAGGTGCAGTAGAAGTAGTTTGGAATTTTTTATTTATTTGGAATTTGATTTTTGGAACATCAGTCTCTCATAATTTTGAGTTATATAAACTTGCCAATTCAAGCTTTCGCCCTAAACACTTAAGATCATGCTCCCTTCATGATATTTCTTATATTTGTGGAAGGAGGAGTAGGAAACTATTTAATTATACTCTAGCATCGCCAAAATTCAATATGAATAAAAGATGTTTATACAATTATGTTGCTAGAGTGTAGACATTTATTTTATAGGAAATTAGAATAGATTGAGGGTGTGACTAAAAATCCATCGCCACAATTTTGACGAATAAACTTAAAAATTTTGAGGAAAAATCTTTGAAAAATGTAACTATAGGGCACTGTAATTACACCATAATAATACTATAATTGTAACTTTTGTATAATTTCTATGTAGCTTTATGATAGTATTTAAAAACACATATAACTTGTTCATAAGTTATATGGAAATATAATTTAAATTACGATTTAACTATGATATAGTTATATGTAATTATATTACAACAATACTATAATTGAATTTAGAATATTTTTATCTTAAAAAATGACAACAAATTTTTAGCAATACTGGTAGATCGACTCATATAGTACAGCACACATGCCATGTTTGTTTGCAAAGTTTTGTTCCATAACACTTTAAAGTTGTGGTTATTGCTCCAGGGCAATATAGTTTTGTGGGTTTGACTAATTTTAATTTTATGTTAATTGAAAGAAACATTCTCTAAGTACTATTTAATGAGTATCTTTACAGTGGTCCATACAGCTAATATCCTATTCACTGTATTATTACGAAGTACTATAAATGATCTCAACGGTTGGTTTACAAATTCTACTGCTGATATAGAAAGGATTATTCTATTACCCTTTATTAGGTTGGTACTCTTCCACCTACAAATATAAAAATTTATTGTGGATATGACATATCGTAGTATCACAAATCTGGATAATGATTATGTCCGTAGTCTAGATTCGTATTGCTATAATGTCCATCCTAAAATATTTATATTTAAGGATGAAAGAAGTAGATAAACATGATCTACGAAGTAAGGGTAGCTCCACTAGTTAGGTTTGTGATGTTGGAACCTGTACACAATGGTTAAATCCTAGACCTAACACGCGGGGAGCACATATTTACAACTATTATAGTTCAGAGGTAGTCAGGGGCGGAGCTAGAACAAAATGATGGGGGGTGCCACTTGCTTACTTTTGAACCAAATTTGAGATGACGTAGGTGCCTAAATTAGAATTAAGAAGGTGCACATATTGTGTAAAATAATAAAGTACACCTAAAAATTTCTTTCTACCGGGTGCCTATGCACCCGCTCACTCTAAATGGCCTCGCCCCTGGGGGTAGTCGGCTTACCCATTGACAGGGATGGCTCTGTGGTGACTTTGTAAATCTATAGGCCGGCCAGGTCTTGGAAGATGTCCATTATTAGGATGCGCGCTTGTTCGTTGATAGGGCGCGGCTGCGGAAAATTAGCAGGATCTTCTAATCCTGTGGAGAATAAAACTTTAGGAAAGAAGGTTTTATCCTGAGGCACTTATACGATTTTAAGTTGAACCAATTGTAGCTGAATTTGAACGTATTGCGCAAGATTTAAAATGAAATTTTGCGTGGGAGTCGTGCCGTTGTAGAGTTCTCTTGACTCCTGACGACAGATAAGCTCACTCTAGCTTAGCTGATTTTTGTTGCCAAAGCAAAACTGGATAACGATTGATGTTTCTACTACGACGATGACACATGGACTCAACAAGGACCATACATGTAAATTGTGATGCAGGAATATTATAGCTGACGGCTTCCATTGTGATGCAGGAATGCACGTTCACTTTATTTCTGCATCTTAGGATATTTTCTTTGTACAAAGGCGTTTGAAATTTTGCGAGACGCCTATCCCTAGGAGGCATAAAGTTTTTGTAAGTAAAGTTAGAGGCATAGAGTAAAGTAACTAGTAGAGCTTTATTGCTAATTAATCTCGTATAAGTTTCACGTAGATATTGTCTTATACCTGGCAACATTAGAATAATTTTGTATTTAGGTGACTAGCGAGTAGGTACTGTTGATACTACTCCGTTCTTAGATGTTTGACACCATTGACTTTTTTACACATGTTTGCATGTGCATCTTATTAAAAAGAAAATTCATAATTATTAATATTTTTCCTATTATTTTATTAATTATTAAATATACTTTTATGCATACATGTAGTTTATATATTTCATAAAAGATTTTAAATAAGACGAATGGTCAACCATGTGTTAAAAGGTCAAACGACGTCCAATATTTAGGGAAGGATGCAGTATAACAAAAATAAAAACACTCGAGAAATAAAGGAACGTTACATCTTCGATGTTGAGGATCAGCATGGATTTTTTTTCCCCAGCAAAATTCAAACTTCATCACAAAATTTTCAGAACATAGGCGAAGTTTCACTAACTCTGACAGAGTGACTAGCTTTCTGCATGCGGAAGCTGTCTGATCGATCCGCCATTTTCGCTCGCGAGTTACAAGTAGGCGACGAACACGTGCACGCGCGCAAGGGGAATGAATGAATCAATGGTGATGTGATGTGAGAGATCGAAGAGAAGAGAAAAGAGCGCGGGAGAGATGGCCGGGACGGAGAGGGAGAGAGACCGGGAGCTGCTGCTCATTCCGGTGGCTGGAGAGCTCTCCGGCGGCGACGACGGCGGCGAGGAGGAGGAGACGTCGCCGCCGATAGGGATAGTGGCGGTCACCGGCTCGCCGCCGCCGTCGGCGGCGATGCGCGGTCACCACATAATCCACCACCACCGTACAGGCATTGAGGTGAATGTGATTATGTCTTTTCATCCAATGTTCATATGTTATTGCTGCGTCGATCTCTTGATGAGAATCTAAGCACAATCCCTTCTTCTCTTAAATTTGATCGACTTTTAAATGATATAGTTGACAAAATATTGAAACTTAAAGGGGGAATTAAGCAAAGATATATGGAGGTACAATGTTGTGAAGTTAGCTGAAATTGCACATTACGTAACCACTTAATTGCAAGTTTACATAACTGAAAGATTGTAAATATTCAGGAAAAGATTAAATTTGGCATATTTTTAACCAGATGAGCCTACTCTAGTTTAAGTAACTATGCCTACATATGATGCAATTCTGTTTTAAGGATCCTCCTCAGTATAACAAGTTTCCATGTTCTGTAATGGCATGTCGAAAGTGTTAAAATACTGCATATCTACATGCACAAGCAGATCAACAGATCCTATTTACATCCTTCCTAAATCCTAATAATTATCATTCCGTGTAGGCCTTTTCAAGAGTGATACGAAGCTGGGCATGGAAGAAGTTCATGACTGGATGGTACTGCATAACACCATGCCTCCTCCTTGATGCAATGGCAATTAGCTAGCATACCGTTTAGAAATAAGATTGCATATTTGGCAGTTTTCTTGATTTCTTTTTCAGCGGATAGGCTTCAAAGGTACTACCCTACTACTATACAATCAAGCATACAGCAAATTCAGATTCTAATTTTGAAACGGCATTTGTGTTCAGAACTAATTCAGTCACTCAGAGACTACCTGCAAATCACTGAACAACTTGTTCATGTATGATCTTTCACTTGTGCAGTGTCATCCTCCTCCCCATTGCCATCACATTCTACGCCACCTGGTGGTTCATCCGCTTCTTCGATGGCTTCTTTTCTCCAATCTACAACCATCTCGGCATCAATGTCTTCGGTAATTCACCAATGTTGTCCAATAGCCCAATTTTGTCACGAAGTACACGTCAGTTAGACTAAAAGATCAGCCATTTAAATCTAATGATTTTAGCGTCCAATTGAACTTTGTGATGGTGATCATGAGAAGGTCTCGGATTTGCAACATCAATCACCTTCATCTTCGTCGTCGGCGTATTCATGTCATCATGGCTGGGAGCCTCTCTCCTCGGCCTCGGCGAGTTCTTCATCAAGAAGATGCCTCTAGTTCGTCACATCTACTCTGCATCCAAGCAAATCAGCGCTGCAATCTCACCAGGTCTCCTCATCCCAAACAAAATCGTCTCCAAAATAAATTCCAGTCCTCAAATGTTCAGACATTACCATCCACAAATTCCAAAACTGATACTTGAAAAAAAAAATTCAGACCAGAGCTCACGGGCGTTCAAGGAGGTGGTGATCATACGCCACCCGAGGGTAGGAGAGTACGCGCTGGGATTCATCACGTCGACGCTGACGCTGCGCGGCGTCGCCGACGGCAATGGCGGCGGCGGCGAAGGCCGGGAGCTCGCCTGCGTGTATGTGCCGACGAATAACCTTTACCTCGGCGACATCTTTCTCATGAGCCGCGCCGACGTCATCGTGCCGGACCTCTCCGTCCGCGAGGCCATTGGTAAAACTAAAATTAAGCAGTTCTCATCATCGCGTTTACAGGATTACTACAAAATTACATTTGGGGATTTTTGCTTTGGGGAATTTTGTTGCAGAGATCGTCCTCTCCGGCGGGATGTCGGTGCCGCTGATCATATCGGCGGTGGAGGGGGTGGTTGGGCTCGGCGGCGGCCATGGCCGGCCGGTGAAGAATCCTTAGTAGGTTGTGTTCCATCTTTACAGTAGAATTTTAAGAGAAATGCAGTGTTAACTTCACACTTGTAATTTTGAGCTTCCCTCTGCTATATATGATTAGTTGCAGAGAGGAGATTTTCAACATTGGTTATAATCCACTCAGCATATATAAGCTTGCATATAATTCCTCTTATTTCTTTTTGCGTCAGCAAATTATTGGTGTACAATCTGCTTTTGGTACAGTTTGTAACTGAAGCAATATACAAGCCTCTTTTTCCAGGTAAGGTGTATGGGCTCAACTTATTCAATCAGCATCCATCTTCGACTGTTTGTCTAGCTCATAGGCATATGTAAATTATGTAAATTGATAGGCAACGTGCCATGAACTTCCGACGTTGCCTTTCCTTTGCTCATCATTCAATGTTACACTGCACACAATTGATTCAGGGAACTTTTTTAAAATGCAGCCATCGGCTCATAAGTCATATCAATGAATTTCAACGAGCCATGCTGCAGCCAGAAATCAGGTTTGCTGAATGCCACTAGGCCAGGTCATGTTCTTGACAGGCTCAAGAATTGCTTCGACTTCGTGCAAAAGCTCTTCATCTATGCCTGAAGTTGACAATTCAATTGCAGCAGCCACATTCTCCTCTACCTAATATCAGGGATCATAAATCATTAATTTCTTATACAAATAATCACTTCATTGTAATCGAAAAGTTCACTGCTCTTTTTTGTAGTTACGTGAACAGATGGAAGAAATATTATGTTATCTTTGGGTTAACATTCTAGTTCACATCATTCAGGTCATGTCTCAAATCCTGTGTTAATTGGCTTAGAGTTAATTAAATCTTCCAAAAAAAAATTCATATCAAAACAGATAGATGAAAGTAGTCGCATGATACCACCATCCAAAAGATACCTCGATGATTATTATCCTAAGTAAAAACCTTATTGTTTTTTAAGTTAAATTAAAAATACAGATTAGATCTTTTTCCCCTTATGATGTGACTAGATTGAGCCGAATATACTTCATCCAGAATACACAGGTGGTTGAATGAAATCAGATTAAGGCAGGTGAGGGCTACCATGGAAATGGTATTCAATATGTACAGTCTAAGATAGCCATGCACCTGCTCATATCTGACTCAGAATAAGCTCACTTCCTGCTCTGGTGGTTTGGAAGTTTCATAAAATGATGATAATCTATTGGCATGTTACTACATAAGTAATATGTTGCATAGGAGGTAAAAGCCAATAGAGAACTGAATACCTGTTCTGGAGAGTTCATTCCGACAAGAACTGTGGAAATTTCTTTATTCATCAAGCTGTACTGCATAGCTAGCTTTGTAATGCTTTTCCCCTTCTTCCTACAGTGCTCTGCTGCTGCCCTGCATGCCGACTGATAACAGGCTATAAATTACACCTACGTTTTCCAAGATTTATTTTGAAATCTAACATAAGACCTAAAAAGAGCAAATCAATACTGATAATTTGAGAGTAAAGTTGATAAAGGAGATATGAACATGTATTGTCTTTCCCAACAGATTTATGATTTATCAATTTACATGGTGACAGTATATACTGGGTACAGTACTACTCTATCAAGAGCTTTGAGCTGAGAGAAGCGGGCATTGCTTAGTTCCTTTTTTTTATGTAGCACTATATTATATATTATGAAAGCCCTGTAAAAAATAATTGAGGAAATATTTATTAATAGACTAAGAGCAATTTAAATCCATATTTTCGTATAATAGTTCATATGATTGGGGTAATCAAATACTCCAGAGCATGGTTAACTTCAATCTTGCTGTGTACTAAGCAACTAAACAATGTAGGTACTTTCTTTGGGGGCACAAACAAAAGCAATGAGGCAATGGGATCACAATATCTTATAAACGATGTTCCCGTTACACCATTGTACTACAGGCACAATTATTTAAAAAGAAATGCTACAGTGTCTAAAGGAGGCACTAGAGCACACAGTCAGATAGATATCCAGGTAGGAGTAATCAAAGAGTCTACAAGAAAGGCTGCAGCAAAAAAAGGAGTGACTTTGGGAGAAAAGTGACGTTATATTATTGATTCACAAGGAATTTTGAGTATGGACCAGCATAGGACAGCAGTACAGAAGAGGGAAAGTTTTTCTCTTGTCGGTATCAGCAACCGTTACTTCGTCATTTACTCCTTAAAACATCACAGGTCAGATTGGGGAACTGATGATGAACCAGGAGCTAGAAGCCACTCTCACAAGTCATATTCATAGTTTACCTTGTTAATGCTATATTCCTTAAAAGACTAGTGATCCAAACAGTTTGTTACTTTCTTTCACTGAATGTGTCAGTTAAAGACAATTGATTCTGGGATATCTGGTTGCTGGTGGTAACAAGAAAAAAAAATTGACGCTATTATCATTCACTTTGGGATAACTTCCTACTTTTGAATTACTAACATTGTGCTGGCTCTAAAAGTACAGCAGAGGCATATGGTCTTTCAATCAAGTACTAATCAAGAGCAACAGGAAACAAAATCAACCTTTGGTAATCAAGTTATATATGTACATGTTTTTGGTGCATAATCAGCTTATATTCCTTATTTCCCCCATTTTCCTCCTAAAAATTCCTAACCATTACCCAATATTTTTCCTGCATAAATGGATATTTTGATAATAATTTTGGATCATCTTGTGACATTTTAAATGTGGCTATTCTTCCAAAGACAGGTAATATGTCAAGAAATAGCTTTTCACACGGTCACCAGGCACAAAATAAAGACAAATCACATAGTAGCTAGGGTACCTTCAGTTCTTGCGGTGCAGGATGCCACTCAGGCGGCCCGTTATCCGTGAGAAGCCCCATCGCAAGCGGCGAAGCACTGATCACACCAACACCTTTACTCTTGAGGTAAGGAAGCAAATCGACGAGCGACGTATCATTGATCCCATAGTGACAGTACGACAGAATCACATCAACAGAACCCGGCGGCACACGGTCAAGCACATAGGTGTAGATGCTCAGCGGCAACCCAGTAATCCCAATAAACCGCGCCTTCCCGCTCTCCTTGATCTTCCGGAGTGCCGGGATCGTCTCGTTCACAATCTATTAACAACACAAGAGTTAGTTACTACAGGTTTACAGTTACATTGGGTGGCGGCGATTGGGGGGGGAAGGAGCAATTCGTCGAACAGGTGGTGGGCGTGGACCTGGTCGAGGGGGGCGAACTCGATGTCGTGGCAGTGGAGGATGTCGACGTAGTCGAGGCCGAGGCGGTGGAGGCTGTCGTCGAGGCTGCGGGTGACGCGGGCGGCGGTGAAGTCGAAGCCCTCGTCCTTGTAGCGGCCGCACTTGGTGGCGACGACGACGGCGTCGCGCGGGACGGCCGCCGCGCGGAGGCAGTCGCCCAGCACCGACTCCGACACCGTGCCGCCGTAGTACCTGCCATGACGAGGACGACGAACGGCTCAGATCGATCGATCGGCGGCGGCGGCGAGAGAGGGAGAATACGGACGGGGAGGTGTCGAAGAAGTTGATGCCGAGGTGGAGGGCGCGGGAGACGGCGGCGCGGGCGGCGTGGAGGGGGACGTCGCCGAAGACGTGGCCGAGAGGGGAGGCGCCGAAGCCGACGGGGCTCACGCGAAGGCCCGTGCCGCCTAGCTCCCGGAGCTCCATCGCCGCAAGCGCGCGAGGGGGAGAAAGAGTGGAGACGGATTGGGTTGTCGGGTGCTGCGGATGCGGCATTGCGGCCGCTGCTGAGTCGTTTTCTGTCGTGTGCGGCGAGGCGAACCCCACGGGGATGGGAGGGTCGTGGGTGTGGCTAGTCTCGTGCTATGGTGTGCAAACTGGCATGAGGCTCCGGTATAAATCTATTTTAAAAAAGTTGATCTGTTTTGTTTAGACGATTTTTAGAGTTGATTTGGTAGAGTATGGAATGCACATCGTGAAAAAAAAAAACGATGCCTTAATTTCATGCACATCTACGACTATACTCCAAAAAAAAATCATTTCTCTTGTTTCATGGAAGCCAACCACCTACAACTTCAAAAGTCACGGTTCCAAACAGTGTTCTCCATTATTTGTGCGACTAGCATTTAATGGTTTTTTTTGCTAGAAATAATTTTATCATCCCATTCTATGTGCACATTTTATCCTTTACCTGTATGAATCTAAGGCCCCCTTTGATTTGAAGGATTCTCATACGAATTTTGTAGGATTCCATTCTTATAGGATTTTTTCCTAAACTAGCCTTTGAAATAAAGGATTGAACCCTATCAAATCCTAAACAATTCCTATGGAATTGGTCGTTGTTGTAAGCAAGTTTTGTAGTAATTTTAACATGAGGTGCAACCTCATGGAAAAAATCCTTTTTAGTCTTTCTCTCACATAAAAAACCTGTGTTTTTCCCACTGTCCAAATAAACGGTCATTTTCTATATTTTTTCTATGTTTTGCAATAATCTATTTTGCACTTGCAATCATGTGAAAATCTTTTTTCCTATTCCTTTGTTTTCACAATCCTGCAATTCAATTCAAATGGGACCTAATTCTAATGTTAGCATGTGCATCTGTTATAGTGGCATTACCATTTGCACCGCTCTATCCATACCATCTTTTGTGTTCTCTTACTACATTTTACATTTTAGTCATCCCACCACTTAGAAAGCAACCAACAATTCGCAATGAACCGCACAAATCAATTTGCAATCAAATAATGGTATTTAAATGAGAGCGTGGAACAAGGAGAGAGAACTGTTGTTTACAGCTTAGCTGATCTCTGTTGTTTCTTCCGTTTTGGTTCGATTCTACTTGACAAAGGTGATAAGAGCAGGATTCGATTGACAAATAAGCAACTGTTGGTTTGGTTTCGGAGATTAGTTCTTTGGTTTGAGAAAGACAAGGACTATTTTTATGCATTTTGGCCAACCATAAATGGTCATATCTATTTTAGGGTAGTCTTAGTATTAGTTTTCTTGTTTATAATCAAGCCGTGTACGATTGTAATTCACAGATATTCTAAAATCTTTGTAATAATTAGTCGTAGCTTCTCTGAAGTAAACACCAGAATTAATTCCATTATTACAAAAATGTGGTAGGATATAAGTGGTGATTGTATTCATAGATAATTTGTTTAACCTTTTGACACCGGATAGCCCTCTTGTTCACCGAACGTGATACCATGTGGATACCGTTGTAGATGGCAATGGCGAGACCGAATGGGAGGGCCTCGGTCTCTTCTGTGCATCGTTGCGTTCTACAACTGCGACACTGAGCCAATTGTCACCACATTTGGAAAATGCTATACCGAGCTTCGCAAATTAAAATCCATCATCGCATCTGCAAAATACGATACTGCTCGGCCCTGCTGTCATTCTCGAAAGCGGTGATGAGCAGCCAACCTTGCAATTTCAATCTGCGAGTTCTTTCCCTATTCGTAGGCCGACGATAGACGGTGGTGTGGCTGTTTTCCATTGCGATGAGGCTTTCGGTCTCTCTGTTCAATGCCGCTACATCGTGTTATCACGTCTCAATGTTGCGATTTTGGTATATTTTGCAATTAATTTGCCAAACAGTATATAGTTGCAAAATGATGTGATGAACAATGTATTTTTAACTTTTTCCCATATATAAATGTCTATTTTAGTTGATCCATTCATTTTCCACTATTTACATTAGTCGGTCTTTGATAGGCAAATAATGTCGTAGGTAGGAAAAATGGCTTATATATCACAAAGAAGTGCTTTGGAGTTTTCAAATTGTTGTAACTGTGATGAAAGCAGTTTATAAAAGCACATTCCCTCCAAACTATTTAACTGGATTAATTAACTCACTGAACAATTTTTGCTCAATTTACCCCGAAACTTTACACATTAACAACATTCCTCTTTTTTTTTCTTTTTTTACAATCCTTATTTGGGATGAAATTTAGTGAAGACATAGATGATATAATTATGACAGTTACAAAATATTTTCCAAATTTTTCATATTTATTTGTTAGAGATTTAAATTTTTGATGTTTAATTGGTTGTATATGCTTCCAATCAGCGTAATAGAGAGAAAAATTATAGAAAATATTGAGAGTGAAGTCGTAATGCATCTAATGTATCCTACCAAATTTCTCAGTAAAAAGCATGACTTGTATAGAGAGAGAGAAACAAATGTTGATAAGGTGCTAAGTGATCTTTAATATTTAGGGTGTAAAACAAGAAAAAAAAATAATTTAGGGGCTAAGTGATCCGGTGAAATAATTTAAAGGAATAAATTGGAATATTGCTACATTGTTAACTAACTATAATAATTGTTGTGTTTGTTCATTTATTCCCCTAAAGTTGGGTTTGCATATATTAGTTGGGCTACATAAAATCATCGATAGCCCATTAATGGCCCATATAATATACGTCTTGCTTTTCCCTGAATGCTGGGTTCTATTATTGTCCATATTGAATCGTCTTATGACTTGGGCTCACGCCTCTGATAAATGGTGCTATAGCTATACTGCTATAAGCCTATGATCGGGGCCTAATCATTTATTTATTTATTTTTAACACAAAATTGCTTAGCTAGCCTGATGACGTTGGACCTTAATTAATTTTACTACATGGTACGTCCTAAAATACTTAGTTTCTTCTCGTAAATTTTGACCATTCGTTTTATTCAAAAAATTATAAAATTATTATTTATTTTATTTGTGACTTGTTTTATTATCAAAAGTTTTTTTTAAAGTATGACTTATTCTTTTTTATATTTGTATTAATTTTTTTAATAAGACAAATTATCAAACGTTAAAAAAAAGTCAAACGACATCTTATTTGGAATGGAGGGAATACCAATCTACTGCTAGAACTATGAAATTTTAAGACTCCACTGTTCTCAAAACATTTGGTGGATTTATTTTTGGACTACTTAGGATTTCTCCCATGGGGATGAGATACACTGACTATGCATTTAACTTTGTGGCTGACACGTGGATCTTATCATTTATGGGCCCATGTATCAGTCTTCATATCCTCTGACTTTAAAGTTAGAGGAGCTGAGTCTCTCCAATTATTATTTATAAGTTATCTTATAAAATATTTTAATAAAAAAGAGATTAAATTTATCTTTAATTAAGATATAGTCTCTTATGTGAGTATGACACGTAGATTATTTATATTATACGTTAGACTAATATTATCTTTTAAAATATATAAAGCTAGCTGTTGTCTCTACCGTTGGCGGATGCTTTACCAGAATCGTAGTGTTCATGCATGATGTTAAGCTATGGTTATAGAAGTGTTCATGCATGATGTTGAGCTATGGTTATAGAAACAAAAACAGTACGTCGGGTGTCAACAAGCGAGATTGTCCCCGTCGAACCATACAAAAATCCTCCTTTCTGGAGAGACGCAAACATCCCAGAGATTGATTCTCACCCGATTCTTCTGATCACAGCCGTCGCTCGATCGTCCATACTATATTGGTCTGAACGGCCGACGGGGCTGCGCGTGCAGAGTCAACAGTCAGAGGATCTGAATAGTCAGCGATATATGTGCATGCCCTGAAAAAGCGGCACTGTGCCAAGTCAAAGATTAACACGCATGCTTATGCTCAAGCTGGCGTACATAAGCATGCGTAGCAACATTGACTAAAAAAAAAAAAAGCATGCGTAGCAACATGTGTGCTTTCCACACAGGCATTGTGGGATGAGTGCGTGCTACTACAGTCAATTAGCATCATTTCCAGCATTGTCCATGCATATATACTTATTAAAAGCTAAAAGTAAACATCACTCTTCTCTGGACCAACTAGTACTTATCAGTAATTTTCAACCCTAGTACAGCAAAGTGTAAGATCAAGGTTTTGATTAATATTTTATGATAAACAATTGGCTTTATAAATAATAAATTAAATAAAATTGGTTTGGAATGTTTGAGTACTGTTTGAGTGCGTATGACTGATGTGGGTCAGGTTGCGAATCTGTGTCCGGTAATGATTGTTTTGTCTATTGTGTGTAGGTGACTTGAGGTCAAGGCTTGGTCAATAGCGAGGACTGAGACTAAGTTCAGGGAGGAACTGAGGTCTGGAGCAGTCGGAAGGCCATGTGACAAGATTAGACTAGAGTCAGATGTCTTGGGGTTAACTTCGGTTAACGGTGGGATCAGGACTATACTCACAGAGGAGTAAAGGTCCGAAGTGATCAAGGATGCCGGATGACGAAGTTGACGTAAGGTGACACACGGTGGAGGGGCACCGTGTGGGTGTTGTTCATGATGGGTCTCGCAAAATTATGCGTGCGAGCGCCGAAAGAATCATGAAGAAAGTTTGGAGAGATGGATCGATGCACTGACGTGCTTGAGTGCACATGCATGGCAGTGTGCATGTGTGTATAGTGTATGCATGCGTGTATTGGTTGGCTCATGCATGTACGTGTGCGCGTGTGTGGATTGGTGGACAGCAGATGCAGTCTTGGTGTTGGCTTGCTTGATGAATTAAGGCCCACGTCGGGCAGCAAGACAACGCAGGAAGGAATCCGACCCAAGCTGGACAGGAGTTCGACTCGATGAAGGAGGGGATTCGTTGACGTGACAGCAGTAGGGCAACGGAGCAGCCGTGTATGCCGCGGCTGCGGTTTTGGATAAAAAGAAAAGGATTTTTTCTTTTTAGGAAGTTGTAATAGAGTCCTATTAGAAATTGAGTTATACTAGTAATATGAATATGAGATATTTAGTATAAATAGAGAGCCTAGAGGGTGAGCCATAATTGAGAGATTTGAGTGCTCTTTGTTTTAGGGTTTTTGTAGGGGTGCTTTGACTGCTCCTTGTGACAATATATTTCAGCAATAAATATCATATTTAATCATCAAAGCGTTTCCAATCACGTAAGTTGCTTCAATTGATTTTGTTCGTTTTGTTGAAATTCTGAGATAGCTAGATTGCGAGGGTTATAACTTTTTAACCATACAATATTTTGTAAATCCGTTCGGTGGAGTTGTTTCTTATATCTTCTAGTTTAGTTTTTCAAAATTTGGAATAAATCCAACGGTTGGTTTTTGCGTAATCTGGTTTTTACTGATACTTTGTTAATCTGGTTTTTGGATTCGAAAATTAAACTTCCGCTGTCAATACCTACTATACACCCCCCTCTAGTAGGTTAATTTATCGTGTTCGATCCTACACAAAGGAGTATTACTGTACACTTTCCGTAGTGACAAACTTTTTGACAGATCGGGGTGACAAACTTGGCATGAGTATGAAACGAGCGAAGCCATAACAGTAGCAGTGGAGTAGAATACAATTTCCCGGTTAAAATAAGGTGTTTTTCTTTTTCAATACTAAGCGGCGCGTTCGCGCGATCATTACCTCTCCCTAGATAATGTGTTTACAGTGTTATATGATACTTTATGAAAAGTGTACCAATTTATTTGCAATTAGTAACATTGTCATAGCAACAAATAATTTACCATTCATTGTTTACAAATTATCTCTTTGTATATATAATATTTTTAAATTTGTTATTTGTAGTAGTAAGTATATATATATATATATGTGTTTTCAACTGCGTGATTTTTTTCTTATCAGAAAGTTCATGTTAGTTTTTTTTATTTTTTCTCAACTGTATTTTTTTCTCTCTCTATCTATTCTCTAAGTGTGAGGGTATGGGGATGCGCTAGAAAGCTCTGGAACAGCCTCTTTCATCTTACGGTTGAGATTGACTATATATATTTCATCATTGTGCATATCAAATAGCTAATATTATCTAAATGATGTTGCAGTTTTTTGTTCACTTTTAGGGCACATTTGATACAAAGGAAAAACAAAGACAAAGTGAAGGATATAAGTTTCTTTGGACTCATTCACTGTAGCAGCATTTGATTTGTAGGAATCTCCCATAGAAATTCTAAAGGAAATATTCCTCTGTTTTCTATGGGAGATTCGTGAAGAAATTTTAAAGGAAATATTCCTCTGTTTTCTATGGGAGATTCGTGAAACAGAGGAAACTTTTCATCCAGTATAATAAGCTGTTTTTTTCCCTTGCTTTGTGTAGGATCAAGGCACTTAGCT
The DNA here is from genome assembly GCA_000325765.3 of Leersia perrieri. Lineage (NCBI taxonomy): Eukaryota > Viridiplantae > Streptophyta > Magnoliopsida > Poales > Poaceae > Leersia > Leersia perrieri. The sequence goes on from CM002479.1 coordinate 11,272,344, forward strand.
GTAGCTTAATTACTAACTAATGAAAAGTGGGCCCATGTCATTAACTAAAATTCCTATATTTTTCCTATAGCCCAATCAAACACCCATCCCTATATATTTCATACAGTTTTACAATCCTCTACTTTTTTTTTTCAATTCAGTATTTCAAAAGGGGCCTTAATAGGTAAGACATGGGGTGTGTATTTACCCCTTAAGCCTCTTCCTTAGCCAAGCTATAATATGTGGAGCAGTATATGTACCGTTTTGTCTTTCATAAGGTCACGACTAATATTCATGTTCTCATCTAACTATCTAAGACAATAAATCTCTCTCTATAAATGTTACTCCCTCCATTCCACAATGTAACAGTGCCGGTCCTATGATTTTGATGGCCCTATGCTAACTCATCATGATGGGCCCTTTAAGCTATATATAAAATATTATGATATAGTTTTACACGAATTATACTTGCAAAATAAAAACAAATACATTAATATATTAAATTTATTTAATATGTCTATTAATTATTAAGAAATAAAGTTGACCAAAATAATAATATATTTGCACCTTAGAACTAATACCATTATCTTAATGAAGAATAGAACCCCATCATATCCATTGCTTCTCATGAAAAGATACTTCTTCGGGCATTTCTTGATGCAAAATCTTCAAGAACAGTATTGAGATCAATAGTGTCCAAGATATACTTCTCGAGAGAGCACATAGCCAAGCCATTTAACCTTTCTTGTGCCATAGTTGATCTCAAATTTCTTCGATCAACAACTTTAATTTTGAGAAACTTCTTTCAGCTGAAGCTATGGTCACAGGTACAGTCAAGAAAATTCGATAGGTGGAGTTAGAGTACAATATATATACATGTGTTTAGTCATGGGCCCCTGGCGGTCGCCTCGGTTGCATGGCCTTAGGGCCAGCCCTAAATGTAAGGGTTTTGACTCTCTTTTTTTTATAACGTTTGATTATTCGTTTTATCCAAAAATTTAGTGTAGATATAAAAAACATAACCGGTGTTTAAAATACTCATGACAATAAAGTAAGTCCCAAACAGATTTAATGATCCTAATTTCTTGAATAAGACGAATATAGTCAAACGCTCAAAAAAAACCAAAACATTATAAAATTAAAGAAGTACTATATACTCCCTTCGTCCTTAAATGTTTGACGCTATTGACTTTTTTACACATGTTTGACCGTTTGTCTTATTCAAAAAATTTACGTAATAATTAATTTTTTTCCTATTGTTTGATTCATTGTCAAATATACTTTTATGCATAAATATAGTTTTACATATTCACAAAGTTTTTAAATAAGATAAACAGTTAAAACGTGTGTTAAAAGTCAAATGCGTCAAATTTTTTAGTACGGAGGGAGTACGTACGAGCCAATAATGTACCAAAGCCAGCCCACTCCACGGTTCCTGGAACGGAGATCGGCCAATTAGGCACGCAATTAAGGAAGCAACAAAACAAGCTCAACGTCGTCGCGTGTACGTCGGGCCAAGAAACATCCACCTTAGCTTGCTAGCCGGCCGGCTAAATTCGATCGACGTCCGCCCGCCCGTGAGCGCGCGTACGCACGTACACACGTACCGACGTACGATAACTGATAACACCCACACGTACGAGCCGGGAAGCAACGACAAGGCGCGGGTGGGCGAGCATCGATCACAAATTCACAATGCCCCGCGCGCGCGCCATGCTGACTACGCGCCGACGCCACATGTGTATACACACGTCGTTGTTGCAGGACGTCGCTGTTGCTAGTCACACGGACTAGCCGGACACCACATACAGTCATACACCACCACATATATCGTTAGCTGCACATACCGGCCGTTGACCACTGACCAGTTGGCAATCATTAGCTTATTATTTTCATTTTATCTGAATTCGGATATTTACAAAACTAAGAGTACTTTTTTCAAAGAAATCCACCGTACAAGATATTACTGCCGTGGACAAATGTACGTACACCCTCTGTTTCAAGAAAAGAAAAACCCTACCAACTCAAGAAAAATTTTCCCCGCAAAAAGGAAAAAAACTCAGGAAAAAATTGAGAAGAAGAAATGATAGATGTATCGGAGGTTGGGATTGTTTGTAATTCACATTGAAGGGATAAAATTTCTCGATAGAAATTACTTTAAACTGTACAAATTGATTTATTTTGGAATGAGGGAGTAAGATAACAATAGGGTGTTTGCTTTTTTTTAACTGCTTGGAAATTAATTTCTACTAGTATCTCGAGCACTGTTTTCTCTTTCTCCTTTGCTAGAAGGTAATTGGATTCTAGTGTCATTTTTGCATGGATGCGGTTTTAATTAATTTATTTTTTCTATAAGTTTGGATGTTAGCGTTAATTTCAATTTAAGTATGATTCTCGGTTAATTCTAGTTCGTTCATGTTTATCTTATAATAGTCATTATTCAACATTATAATAATTCTAATATGACGAGAGAGTGGCTAGATGTTTACCTACAATGAGAAAGTTACAAAAACTTTCATGTTAGATACAAAAATGATGGTCAAACTGACTGGTACAAGGTAGAGTAAGAACAGAAAGGGGTTGCATTCATGGCTCTGGGTCACTTTGATGTATTCGTCATCGTACAAATGGATAAATATGCCGATTTCCCAGTCTCAGTAATAATGTGTGCTTACTAACTTGTTGCTTCAGTATATGGCTCGCTAGGACATCGATCACATATGAGAAATCAACCATGTGGCTATATTCCGAGTTCTACGTTAATATATTTGTTTTGTCTCTTCCTGTGAAAACTGCACTTCCCTATCGATCTAGAGAGTATTGATAATTTTATATATATGGGTGGCGATATATTTTTCGTTTGGTTTGTTCAATGCCTGATTCCATCCGCCAGGTTCCTGAAAGCGAGAGAGATGATAATTTACGGATGATCCTTGACAATTCTGAGTCCAAGTTTGAAGTAGCTGATCCAGCAAGCATGGAGACTGTCCAGCAGTCCAAGCTAGCTAATTAACGTCAAAACGAAATAATTAAGATATAATAAGGTGTATTATATTAAGTACTTTAACACACGCATCTCGATCGGTGATAAAATGTGAATGGTTTCGTGGCGGAATCAGCTCCTCGAAGATACTCGTCGCTGTCAAAGATGACTAACAAAATCAGATACGTCAATTACATTACAAAATCACCTCTTGGGGGAGTATTAGGGGCAACCTTCATTTAGTGCAAACATGCGATGCCCATTACGAATGATATACTCCCTCCATATTCTTTTATATGACGTTGGTTAGTGCAATTTTACATTAACCAACGTCAAACATTTCTGACCAGAGGAAGTATGTGCTAGATTTGTTTACATCACACAAATGTAAACTTACATAAAACACCACATACACAACCCTTCAAATGATTAAAAATTTCACTCACCCTTAAAAATCTAACAAATGGTAAAAATTTTACTACCAGTTTTGAGTGTGAGTAAAATTTACTCCGTGCGGATGGTGTTTTCTTAAAATTTACATTGAGTGAAACTTTTACTCAGTGGGAGAGGTGTGCAAGGGGTGTTTTCATAAAATACGTGGTGAGTAAAGTTGGTACCCAGTGGGAGGGTTATGCGGGAGGTGTTTTCTGTAAATTTTCATTTGCGCGACATGAATAAACCTAGCCCATGTGCATTTGATTCAATAGTTTACGGGGGATTGCATGTTTGCATTGAATAAGAGGGTTGCACCTAATATTTTCCCCTCTTATATACTGAACTAATCCATACTTTGCCCCTCAACTATTGCAGTAATCCGATTTTGGTCCTCAACTATAAAACCACATTGTTGGTCCCTCATTTCTTAAGATCATGCATATTTCAACCCTGGATTCAAGCCGGGCCGGTTTTTAATGATGCGGCGACTACGTGAAATTAAATTTACATTGGTGAATAGTGTGACAGTGGTTTTAAAATACTGATGAGTAATAAACAAAAAAAATCAAGTCGTAGTTAAGTAACTATAATCAACTCTAAATCATCTTCTTTTAGATCCAAAAGAGAGTACTTTGAGAGTTCGAGTGATCATCAATGTTTAGTTTTGGGTCAAGTTCGTTCAATTATGGTGAAATACAATCAAAATCAAATAAAAGATCTGGGCATATATAATCCCAGATATTACTGGCAACAAATTAATTTTGAATTCCAAGATCCAGCATGAACCCCCTGTTGCATGCCAGATCGATCCAACCGAGATAGATATAGCATCATAAACACTGTTATCTTTATTATCTTCCATCAGTCTCCTCTCTCCAGGGGTTCAACCAGAACATCCAACTTAGCTGGATCATATCTTCAAACATACAAAGAAAATTGCATGCATGATATGATATATGCTGGCATGCAGCACCACGAGCCCAGAAATTAATCACCATCAATCCTTCTTCTGTCCATTATCTATGTCGTTCATCGATATCATGCATGTAGTACCAATCGCGTCAAGCCCCATATGCATGCGATGACACCCAAAGTCAACGAGAATCACGCTGATATCTGTTAGGATGATCCGAATATATAGAGAGAAAAAAAAAGCATATAGAATCCTCTGTGGAGCTTAAACTAGATCAACTAGACCTAAGCGAAATACTAATGCCGAAACCTTCATATATACGTGCTCTCCTACTTGATACGTAATCTATTTCCTCGTTCCTTGGAGCGTGCAACTGCGGATGCGTACTTAACTACTTAAACTGCCATTATTGATGTAATTAAGGTTTTATTATGGTACTATATAATTAATCTGTTAGTGTAGCGCATGCTTAGCTGCACATGGAGTTGCTAAACAAATCTACTCACATGTCCCTCGAGATGGCAATATACCTAGATTTCTTTATCACTTGGTCAATCTTGAAGTCCAGGAATGGCACTAGCATGGCCCGAAAAGTCCACTTCCGTCTAAATATCAACTTGCACACTTGCAACATTTTCCAAACTTGTAGCTGTCCAGATCTCCAATCTAACATTAATTCTCTATACCCGTGATAATGCGGCATTGCATTTTATCAGATGTACACACACAGGCCACAGCTAGATAACTTAGCCAACTATTCATAGCGAATCATTGTACACAACGATACAGTAAGTTTATCAGATAACAAAAAAATGGTTTACGTCTGTCAAAAACATTCTATAAATATACAGCTCTCCCATTAGCCCAGCTCACACACTCTACCTAGTCCACCTCGATCAACGGCGATGGCCGGCGGCGAGGCGACGGCACCGCCACCACCATCAGTATCGATGTGCACGCCGGCGTTCGTGGCGCGGGTGGCACGAAGCCGGTGGTACATAGTTTTCGCATCCATGGTAGTCATGGCCGCATCAGGCTCCACCTACATCTTCGCCCTCTACTCCAAAGAGCTCCGGTCAACCCTCGGCTACAACCAGCAAACCCTCAACACCCTCTCCTTCTTCAAGGACCTCGGCACCAACGTCGGCGTCGTCTCCGGCCTCGTCCAGCAGGTGGCCCCCACATGGGCCGTGCTCCTCATCGGCGCCGCCATGAATCTCGCCGGCTACCTCATGATCTACCTCGCCCTCTCCGGCCACACGGCGGCGCCGCCGGTGTGGCTCATGTGTGTCTACATCTGTGTGGGTGCCAATGCGTTGACTTTTTCAAACACCGGTGCCCTCGTCGCCTGCGTCAAGAACTCGCCGGAGAGTCGAGGCATCGTGATCGGGTTACTGAAAGGTTTTGTTGGTTTGAGCGGCGCCATCTACACGCAGCTCTATCTCGCCATCTATGGTGATGACGCGAAATCCCTTGTGCTACTCATCGCGTGGCTCCCTGCTGCCGTGTACATCTTTTTCGTCCACACCATTCGTGTTCTTCCCTATCGCCGGCGAGGAGAAGAGGAGGGTGTTGATGATAAGCCGTTCTTCTGCTTTCTGTACATCTCGATCGCCTTGGCTGGGTATCTGCTGGTGATGATCGTGGTTCAGAAACAGGTGAGATTCTCCCACGCGGCGTACGTCGTCGGCGCCGTCGCGCTTCTCCTCATCCTCTTCCTTCCCCTCGCCGTCGTCATCAAAGAAGAGCACAAATCCGCCTCCCAACTCGAGCAATCCCTCCGACTTCCACCCTCCATCGCCGTCGACAAATCCTCCTCCGCCGCCGACGATGTCTCCATCTCGCCGCCGGAGTCGAAGACGACGAAGAATTGCGGCGGATGTGGGTGGATCAAGAACATGTTCAGGCCGCCGGAATTGGGAGAAGACTACAGCATAATGCAAGCACTCGTCAGCGTAGAAATGCTCGTACTGTTCGTCGTATCCGTGTTCGGGATCGGAGGAACACTAACAGCAATCGACAACATGGCACAAATCGGGCAATCGCTCGGCTACCCATCGAAATCTATCAACACGTTCGTCTCGCTCATCAGCATCTGGAACTACGCCGGCCGCGTCGGCGCCGGTTACATCTCCGAAATCCTCCTCTCAAAACATAAATTCCCTCGCCCTCTCGCCCTCACCGCCGTTCTACTGATTTCCTGCGTCGGCCATCTCCTGATCGCGTTCGGCGTCCCGAATTCTCTCTACGCGTCGTCGGTGATCATCGGGTTCTGCTTCGGCGCGCAGTGGCCGCTGCTGTTCGCGATCATTTCAGAGGTGTTTGGGCTCAAGTATTACTCGACGCTGTTCAATTTTGGGTCGGCGGCGAGCCCCATTGGTGCGTATGTGCTCAATGTTAGGGTTGCTGGGAGGATGTATGATGCCGAGGCGAGGCGGCAGCACGGCGGCGTGGCGGCTGTTGGGGACAAGATTTGTAAGGGTGTTGTGTGTTTCAAGAGATCTTTTTTGATTATCACGGCGGTGACGTTCGCCGGCGCGGTTGTTTCGTTGTTGTTGGTGTGGAGGACGAGGGGGTTCTATAAGGGGGATATTTATGCGAAATTCAAGGTGGCGGCGGAGGCGGCGGTGGCGGAGGGGGCGGAGGAGGAGAGGTTGCCGGAGATGGAGGAGAAGAAGGTGGAGGAGGAGAAGGGGAAGAAAGAGGGAGTTGGTGAGCATGAGAGTAACTGACTGATGGGTGACTGATTAATTAACATATGTACTTTTCTGTTGTATTGAAGAATTTAGAGGCAATGCAGTTAGGGGGGGGGGGGGAAGGTGAAACAGGTTGTGTATTGAGTATTGTTTTACTGGTCAATCTCATGTGTATTTATATGTTAAATGTGACAGAGGTAATTACCCTTTACTTTTCTGGTAGTTTGGACAATTTAGAGGGGTTTAGTGGGATGATGGAACAGCTTGTGTATTGTTGTTACTGGTCGATCTTTGTGTGTTTCTATGTTGAATGTGACAAAGGTGATTTGCATGGTTAAGATAGTTTTTCAGTTTGGTAAATTTTCATTGGAATTTGTATGCTTGCAAGTTCATGGACTTCATTCGCTGTGCTTCGGTCACCTATGTATACTGAAGATCAAACGAAGTACGAGTGATATGATCAGATCCTGAAAAAAACAATTGCTACTGAAGGTCACCGCGCAGTCACACTACAGGTCACTGATCATTCTGGTTCAAATTCATGTTCAATTTTGAAATAGGTTCTTTAGGGTTAGCAATTTAGAGATCCGACATTCTTGCTCGCTTGGTGTGATGAAGCATGTAACAAGAAATCAATCATTATATATACTCTGTGATGTTCTGTTCTCATTTCATACAACGAAGTTTTCAGGCTTTTAACCCCACCTATTCGTTGCTTAATATTCAGAAACTGCAGAAGATTTGACGTTCAGAAATTGCAGAGGATTGCTGAATACCCAAATCTTCTGAAATCTGAGGCTTTTAAGCCCCCTATTCTTCACTAACAAAACCTTTGCTCTCCTTCAGTACAAAGTCTGAACTCGAGTTTCTGACGTCTGATGCGGTCATACCGTCTTCTCTTCTAGTGTTCGGATCGGAATGCTCCATGATAAGGGGTAGGAACAGAAGAAATAAAGTTTGGACAAGAAAATTTGTAAGTACCGTGAAAGGACATGAGCATCAAATCTGTCTAATTAAGTATGACTAAGACGCAAACTTTTTTGAAAGACACAAAACTGAAGTTAAGGAATAATAAATGGCACCAAACGCAGTTTTTTTTTTTTTCGAATGGGCAACCTGATCAATAGGGTTATATGCCTAAAGAAAAAGAGCAGGGCAGAGCTTTATGAATAGTTCAACAGAAATGGCCATCATTCTCAACTTCCCAATAGCTCAGGAATCAGGACCAAAGATGAGTAATGATGAAGAAATTACCCTGCTTAATTGGCATATTCAGAGCCAATTCATTAGCTAAGCTTATCAGATGCAAGTTGGCTTATTTAAAAAGCAGACCCTGACTGCCATGACAACTCATTTCATAGGAAAAAGAATGCAGCAGTTTCAGACAGACAATCAAGATACAAATCATTGCATTGTCTAATTACATGATATTAGCTCAGATATTCAGATATCACAATTGATATACTAACCCAGGCTGAGTTCCACCTGATATTCTGGAAAATGGAAGTACGTTCCACCTGATATCACAAAAAACGAACTAGCAGTACGCTATATACTATGGAAAATAGTGTTCTGTTCCCATTTCATACTGCAAGTTTTCCAGTCTTTCATCCTCACCTATTCTCAATATTCTGAAATTCCAGAAGATGTGGGTATTGAGAAACTGAGCATTTCATCAAACCTTTGGGCTCCTTCGCTCTGAACTCTTGAGTTTCTGGCATCTAAAGTGGACTCTGCCATCTTCTCTTCCAGTGTTCCTTCACGGGAAGCAGTGAATTTAAGCATGCAGCAGGATCATGATAAAGTCTGGAACAGAAGAATGGGTCAAAACAAATGTACTTTTTGATCGACAAAATTGGTAACTAAAAAAGGTAACATGACAGAAGATAGTTTTTCAGTTTGGTAATTTTTCATAGGAATTTGTAAGCTAGTATACTGAAGATAAAACGAGGTACGAGTGATATAATCAGATCTTGAAAAAAAGCATTGCTACTGAAGGTCGCCGCGCAGTCCCACTAAAGGTCACTGGTCCTGCTGATTCAAATTCATGTTCATGAGGGTTAGCAATTTAGAGATTAGGTTCTTGCTCGCTTTGGTGTGACGAAGCGAGCGATGGGAAATTAGTTTTCAGGCTTTTAGCACCACCTATTCATTGCTTAATATTCAGAAATTACAGAAAATTGGGTGTTCAGAAATTGCAGAGGATTTCTTAATACCCAAATCTTCTGCAATCTCAGGCTTTTAGCTCCCCCTATTCTTCACTAACAACCTTTGTGCCCCTTTCCATCTTCTCTTCCTGTTTTCAGAATGATCCATGACAAGGGTAGGAACAGAAGAAATAAAGTTTGGTCAAGAAAATTTGTAACTAGAAACAGTACTGTGAAAGGACATGAGCATCAAAGCTACTACCAGTTTAGTATGGGCAAGACTGAAGTTAAGGAATAACAAATAGCAACGAAACACAGTTTTTTTTTTTTTCAAATGGGCAACCTGATCAAAAGGGTTATATGTCCAAAGAAAAAGAGAAGAGCAGAACTTTATGAATACTTCACCAGAAAAGGCCATCATTCTCAACTTCCCAATAGCTCAGGAAATAAGGCCAAAGATGAGTAATGATGACAAAGAAATTACCCCGCTTAATTGGCAACTGCAGAGCCAATTCATTAGCTAAGGGTATCAAATGCAAGTTGTCTTATTTAGAAAGCAGACCCTGACTGCCATGACAATAACTCATTTCATAGGGGAAAAAATGCAGCAGTTTAAGACAGAAAAATCAAGATATAAAACAGCGTATTGTCTAAATACATGATCTGAGCTCAGATATTCAGAAGATATCACAATTGATCTACTAACCCGAGTTCCACCTGATGTTCTGGAAGATGAAAGTACGTCCCACACGATATTACAAAAAATGAACTTGCAGTAGTCTATTTACTATGGAAAATGATGTTCTTTCCCTTTTTATACTGCAAGTTTTCCAGGCTTTCATCCTCACCTATTCTCAATATTCTGAAGTTTCAGAACATTTGGGTATTGAGAAACTGAGCATTTCAACAAACCTTTGAGCTCCTTCTATCTAAACTCTTGAGTTTCTGACATCCGAAGTGGACTCGCATCTTCTCTTCCAGTGTTCCTTCACGGGAAGCAGTGAAATTAAGCATGCAGCACGTCATGATAAAGTCTGGAACAAAAGATTTGGTCGAAAATGATGTACTTTTTGAACGATAAAATTGGTAACTACAAGAAGTACCATGAACCGCATGAGGCCTCAAATCTAACTAATTAAGTATGAGTAAGATGCCACTTGAACTTAAGTAATAACAAAGTGACAACTAAATCCAATTTTTCCAAACTGCAACTTGATAAAGAAAAGGTTATATTCATAAACATAAAGAGTAGAGGTTTTGGCATGACTAACCCGAAAAGGCCATCATTCTCATCTTGCCGATAGTTCAGGAAATGAGGACCAAAGATGAGTAATGATGATGACAAGTTACCTTGCTTATTGGCATATACAGAACTAAATCTTTAGCCAAATGCATCAACCAAGATCTGTTAATCAGGGATCTAAATCTCCAGCTATAGCTGTTTGAGAAGGATTTTGCTAGCCACTATAGCTCCATTTAGCCCGCTATTAGCTGCTATAGCTCCATTCAGCCCTCTATTAGCTGTTTGGAAGGGCCAACTGCTAAATGCTTTAGCCCGATATTTAAAACCTTGCTCTTAATATATAGCAGATGCTAACTGCCATAAATACAACAATCACTATTTCACAGAGAAAAAAATTCAGCAGATTAAACAAACAAATCAATATATTGAATATTGCATTGTCTAAATACATGGTCTAAGCTCAGATATTCAGATACCAGAATCGATTAAAACCCATGTTGAATTCCACCTGAGTCACAGCCATTGATCTTTGAAAGGAAATGCTATCTTATTCTGTAACTTCAAACAAAATTCAGAACAGAATTTTCTGTAAATGTGACTGTAAATTTTCACGCAACATTCTCATGCAAGAGAAAGATATACACATTCTTTTAATATCTATAAAATTATGTACACAGTGAGCATGTTACTAGAACAAATACCCACAGGCCAAATCTTATTCACAGAAAGAGACAGAACCAAGTGCAATTTACAGATCACAGCAAGGTAGGAACAGGCAGCCTTAAGATTGCAACCCTGGATGGCTGCTATTTACAATGAAATAAGGAACCACGCACTGATAGCCATGTAACAATGAATGTTTCGCCCTCTGCAAAATGTTTGGAGTGTCTAATCTTGCATACTACCAATTCTCTTTGACAATCTTTGACTTCTCAAATATGAATTTTCCTTCCTTGTACTTCTGTGTCTCCTCGTAGGCTCTCTCGTACTTCCAGCCCAACACCTCGCGGCAATCATTGCAGTAGATATCAGCAACTGTGTGCAGCCCCGTCATAAGTTGTCGGTCCTCCTTCGCGCCCACAACTACATTCATGGCATGAGAGAACAGAAAGGCACGGCCATTCCTCCCCTAAAATAACCAAAACAATGGAAAGGAGAAGGCATCACCGCATCAGCCTCCAAGTACTAGTAGAAGGCCCAAACGCTACAGTGCTTGGGGCCAGTAATTTTGGGTTGTGAAAGGTACAAATGCCACCAGATATAGGACCACTTTGTTGTTTTAAGTTTTAATGTGCAGCTGTTTCATTTATGTCTGGATAAAACTAACATGTTAGATGAAGGAAACGTCATTAAGATACTGGTGCCTGATGGTAAAGTTCAGAAGCACAAAGGGCATACCAAACACCAAACATATTCACCCAAAGCATGCTATCACCAGTAATTATTCTTAGACAGTGTATAAGTGCACACTAGATAGACAAACTTAGTTTTTCGTACATGGAATTCTCGGCTTTGCTAATCACTTTTCTTCCTATATTGCACAAGCAATCAAATGTCAGCTGCATCTGGGTTTTTCCCCCACACTACTACCTACCTTTATCGCAACAAAGTAAACTACTTGATCACCACACATCCAATTTCCAAGTAAGACCTAACATGTTATGGAACAATTGGTCGGTTCTTGGATCAAACAGGAGCCCCAATATGGATAGATAGATAATGAACAACTAATTAAGAACAACAAAAACAACTCAGGGAGAAGGAAAAGGCTCCCTGGCAATCGACCTGAAATGCCTTGGAGATGATATCGTCGTGAAGGCAGACGTGGTTCCGACAGTTGCAGCAGCTGTACACCCGCGGCCCCACCAGCTCCGCCATCAACAACAACAAGCCCACCAACCTCGAGAGCAAAAAATCCCTCGAGGCCGCCCCTTATTGCCTCACCCCCAAACTCAACCAATCCTGCAGATAATCGAGCGCGAATTAGACCATCAGAGCTAGCAATAATCTATTGGAGGGAAAAAAGAACCGAACTTGAGACTCCAGATTGCATCAAGAACTCAAGAAAAAGGGGAGATTAGGTTCGAAGAACCCATGGTCCCCCGAATAGGGGTTTTTCTTCTCTACGGGGAGAAGCAGAAATCGGGAGTTCTGAAGTAAATTAAACACGTCGGTGAAGGAATCCCAGTAAGTACTCACCGATCGGGTGCGGCCGGAGGTGGGGGCGTGGAGGAGGGGATTAGCGGAGAAGCCGCCGGAGTTGGGGGCGGCGAGAGTGGGAGGGGATGGATGATACGTGGGGATAGCGACGGTAGGCGGGTTTGGTTAGAAGAGGACTGAGACCGACTTTTTTTTAAAGTCACATCCGAATATCCGATGTTTATAGACACTAATTAAGTATTAAATGTAGACTATTAATAAAACCTACCTTATAATTTGGACTATTTCGCGAGACGAATCTGTTGGGTCTAATTATTTCATGATTAGTGAATCTGATGCTACAGTAAACATTTGCTAATCGTAGATTAATTAGGCTTAAAAAATTATCTCGCGAATTAGTCTTTATTTATGTAATTAGTTTTATTATCAGTCTATATTTTAATAATTCTAATTGACGTCCAAACATCCGATGTGACATGCAATTAAAAAAAAATCTCTTAATCTAACTCAGAATCGAGATTTTTCCATCAACTCTGTGCGCCTCTCAGTAAATGTAATTTAATCCATACGTCTTCTTTAATACACACCATCTGGACAGTGAATTCTTTCGTTCCACGCTACTTTCTCATTTTTTTTATTTATTTTCTTTTCTTCTACATATTTTTCTAATTAGTTTTCACCTAAATGGACACTTTCGCCCCTAGCCCCACCTGACAGGTTACATGGAGAAGATTGGGGAGGTAAAACGACGCTGTCACTGGTTGCTGCATGTGACCGACGCGACGCGCTACCTCGGCGCCGTCCGTCTCCTCACTGTCCCTGCTTGATCCGCCGTGTTGCCACCGCAGCAGCTGCGCCGCCTCCCTACTTGATGCTTGATGCTTGCAGCAAGAAGGACGTGTGGCCGGTGAAGAGGGCGCTAACGAATTGGGAGAGACGAAGTCCTCTCCTTATCTCATCTTTTTCTGTCAGGTGGGGCCAGGGACAAAAGTGTCCATTCAGGTGCAAACAAATTAGAGAATATGAATAAGAAAACAAAATAAAGAAAAAAGAGGAGAAAGTGGTGTTGAATGAAAAAATCTGCAGTGCCGATGGTGTATTACCAAAGCTGCGGATTAGATGACATTTGCTGAGAGACGTCCGAATTTGATGGCCTATACTTAAAAAATCTCTTTTGGTACCGATGGTTGGGTTCTTTCGTAGTGTTTTTTTCTTCTACTTCTTTTATATGCGCGAATGTTTACCAAACTGATATGATATGTTTCTTTAAAATATTTTATATGAAAAAACATCAAACTAATTTATTTTAAGTTTAAATTAGCTAATACTTAATTAATTGTATATTAACGATGTTTCTCGTTTTGTGTGCTAACTATATTCCAAACTACCCATAGCCAGTAGCGAGCAAACTAATTCATTTAAGTTTAAAATAGCTAATATTTAATTAATTATATGAGTTAATAGTGTTTCTCGCTTGTGTGCTAATAATATTCCAAACTGCCAATGGCAAGTAGTGAACACGGCCTTGTCGTTTACAAAACCATAAAAACAGGACTTTGCGGATCGGAAGCTCATACCGCTCATTTTATTTTCAAGTTAAAATAAACTTAATTTAGATTTAAGTTTTTTATAATATTTACCTAGATTTTATTGATTATTTCTGGTTTCTCAATGGTTTCCACAAAATATGAAAATACTGTTTGTATGCAGTTTTTTTTATCCAGTATAGGAATTATGAATCTTGGGGGCGGCGGTGGGTTGGTGTGGGTGGCTATGGCGGCTACCCAGAAACACAACACAATGACAGTTGCCAAGAAGCAAGACAAACGGAGGCAGTGCGGCCATACAAGCCTATGGCACCAAGCTCATCCTCGACCACCATAGTGCCAAGTGTGATGTTATCAAACACTGCTTGCATGTGCCTTTGTTGACACCAAGATTTGGATCAAGTTATCCGAGCTGATGTGGATTTGGTGGCATAATGATATCAGTTTCTTTAAATAGAGTCCGATCGGTTTGCATGCGTGCATGGGTTTTCCATGTTAAGAGTCCAATTATATCCAGGTTATGTGCGGTCTAAGGAAAGCTGATTGGTTTCCCAATTTTATAAGCATAAGAGTCTTAGTTTCCCTTTTTTCGTAATGATTGTATATGTTAAGCCGATCGAGTCGAATTGACCAAGGGTATAAACATTATACACACGGATATTGTAAAGACAAACAATAATCAATACAACAATTTTGGCATATCGCCACCCTTCTTCACTAGGTTTTCGACGAGATTATGCTCTCAAGTCATCTTGCATCGATTTGGTTCAAACTTCGGCGAAAGATGCATATCGTCAAACTTCACATTGTATCGGCTAAATTAGTACTTTCTCGATTTGATCTGATATACTCAGTGTACATGCACATGTGTCACGTATCATATATATCGTCTAATTATAAATCGGCTTAGCTACTTTAATTCGAATCAACATAGGTGGGACTTTCTTGGTTAGGTCTGATATTCTAACAAACGTTGGTATCTCTATAAGGTACTAAGTAAGGCTAATATGATACGATATATCTAACACTGTATGCAAAGCTAAACATCTTATTTGGATCATCTAGTTTTAGGTTAACACAAGCTGTCTTAGTTAGGTTCAACCCTTCGAGTTACGTTTAAGCTGATCGACTCATATTCGTCGGTTAACAATGCATACAGTTCCATTAGGGTTTCGGCCGTCGTCTAGAAGCCTATTGCCATATAACTTTAAGATAATTCAACTTTATTAGCTTCAATTATACACTGTCTCGGTTGAATCCAAACTATCAAGATTGTTTCTAATCGGAATAATGATATCAAATGGATTATATTTTCTCTACACAGCCGATGCGAGACTTTTTTTTTCTCCCTATAGCCGATTGATTCCAAAATCTTATTGGCATCGGCTGTTTGTTATCGGCCTATAGGTTGATAGCTACTAAGAACTAATTATCTTTAAGAACTAGTTATCTTTGCTTATTATTATTGATTGCAGGATCAAATCAACTGGCATGCCCTGAACACGTATTTTTAGATTTGCACTGGAGTAATACAAATCTCCCAGGGCTTTGTGTGTCTGTGCTCAATGATTTTGCGTCAACGGTTCTCCCTCGCATGGATGGGCTCACCGGCTCCTAAGATGTTGGGCGTAGCATGCATCTCCTCGGTTGAGATCCATCGACATTGTCGTGATGTTCGAGCTCCTCCTCTCCAATACAGTGATGACTTAGGGGGTCGCCATCCATGCGGCAACGGATCAGGTGAGCTCCGTCGACCTTCTCCTCATGTCCATCCTCCATCCTCCCCAAGTCGGCCAACCACCGTTTCGTCTTCCTGAGCAAACACACACCTTCCCATGTTTTTCCTCTTCGCGGGATGCTCAACAACAAGGTCTATGCCCTTCCCGACTCTCAAAGTGGAGATGTCATTACGCAGCCAAACCTGACCGCATCCATACCTTTCGCTGCCACTTACCACCATTTGTCGAGTGGCCCTTTGTTATCGCTCTGGTGGAGTTCATCACCATCAATCCAACATTGTGTAAAGGATGCCTCGCTGGTGGCGTCGCCGGATCTCACCGACCACTTGTTCGCTAGGCTTCTCTCCACTGAAGGAGAGGTGCACTCACTAGCCACACCTCCATCCCTGTCTTCCCTTGTGCGGGAGAGTTGAGAAAGATAAGGGTAAGAGAGAGAAGAGAGAAAAAATTAGAAATTTATAGTAACACCATCAACACTTAAGATCCTAGAGATGTGTCAATGCGTATCCAAAATGACACACTTTAGCATGTTTCGGCTAAATCTACATATTGAGAGCATATGACCTAGAATAGATGACACACAAATAAGCTCAGTGACCAATCATATATTTTCCTTCAAAATTGCCCGAGATATTCTCTAAGCCTTAGCTTGAGTATCTACACGTGAAAGACCGCTTTGTCGTAAAAAAAAGTATCATTTTGTAAACTCCTTTGGGTTGTGATCGTTCTGTTTTTTCTAATAAACGTTTGACACATTAACGAAGCAATATAAATTAATTTGTGGATATAACTTTTATATTTGTATTATTCACGATTTAAAAATCAAGGCTGAAAAAAGACTAAGATGAAAATTTTTTGATGCTTTGGACGTGTTTGCACGCCAAGATTGAGATGGTCATTCCTCTCTCACCTAAAGACCTTGGCTCCACCCTGTCCAAGATTGGGGAGTGCATTTAGTTGGCTGCCTCCTTCCTCCCTTCCCCCAAACAGCAGCCTCTCCTCTGTCTCTCTCCTCTCTGAGCTCGCCTCAGCTCCGCTCAGCTGCATGACTGCATCCATCCACCACAGTGGTGGTCACTAGTGAGAGATGCTCCTCTTCTCCCTTTTCTGCCTCAACACCCTCCCATTTAATGCCTCCTCCAGGATTCGGGAAGCTCTATTCGAGAAGCTGCTAGCCATTTTGCTCCAGGACAGTACACCCAGATGCTGCAGCTGCTGAAGCTGATGCTGCTGCTGCTGGGCTCCTGTGGTCATCTCGGTTCTTGATTCTTGAAAGATCGATGGCAATGGCGACCCCTACCCATGGCAGCTTCCTTCTTGGATCAGGGGGCTATCCTGGTGCCCAGATGCTGAGCTTCTCCTCCGGTTACAGCGGCAATGCAGGTCAGGATGTGTTCTTGAATCTCGGTACAGAAAACAGAAATCAATCTGTCTCTTTAGCATGTTCATGTTTTTTCTTCTGTATTTTTTATTGGTGTCTGTGGTGAGGGGACTGTTGCATCTGTGGCCCTGTGGGGGTGGGTGGTGCTGCATTGGTGTATGGGTGTTCTGGTGGTCACCTTCTTGATTCAGTTAGTTGATTGGTTGCTTGACCCTTCTAATGAGCATCTTGCAAAAAAGATAACTGGTTTTAGTGTCTTTTCAAGTGCAAAAGGGATTAGCTGTTTGCTTCCCCACTTTTGCTTTTTCTGCATTGGCACTGCAGAGATGTGCTCCTTGTCACCAAAGATGCAGAGTCTTTTAAATCCTTTCGGTGATAGCTCACTCTCTTTTCAGACTTTCATCTTCAAGTGAAAGAGGTAAGGAAAGAAGAGAGCTACTCCATGATTGAAGCTAGCATAGAGTAGTGTCTCCTAACTCAGGCACCTAGATGCTGTTGTGTCCTCAAATCTTGCATGCCACAGGCAATGCTGTTCAGTTGTTGTTCACTTTTTATACGTCCCATTTGTTTTCTGATCTTGACATTGCATTTCTTCTTGTTGTCATTGATCCATTTTGCAGGATTGGAACGTGGCAGCTCAGATGTGACAAGTATGCAGGGGGTTTTAGCAAGGGTTAGGGGCCCGTTCACGCCAACACAATGGATGGAGCTGGAGCACCAGGCTCTGATCTACAAGCACATTGTGGCGAATGCTCCGGTGCCGGCCGGCTTACTCCTCCCCATAAGGAGAAGCCTCCATCCACCAGTATTTTCACACTTCTCTTCTGGTGGCATTCTTGGCTCCAGCTCTTGTAAGCTAATCTCTGATTTATTTTGGTTCGTCCCAATGTGATACCTATTTTTATATCCTGGATAAAGCAATGATGCATTGGGATTCTGTTATGGTTAGTATTTTGGTTTTGTCTTTTGAGGGGAAAGGTGGGTTTGTTAACTATGATTAGCTTGTTGGGGATTGACATTAGTTTATTCAGGGATCCTTTTTGTATCCTGTAAAGTCTTTGGAGTTTGGATCTGAAAAACCAGACTAACATTGGAGATTTAAATATTTAATAGATAACATGTGACACGAGCATACTTTGCTAAACGCTGATGGATTAGTGTACATATATCTTGGAGGTCTGCACAGCCAAATATTAAACCATGGTTCTTTGATTTTACAGTGGGATGGGGTTCATTTCAGCTCGGCTATTCTGGGAGTGCAGACTCTGAGCCAGGGAGGTGCCGTCGAACCGATGGCAAGAAATGGCGGTGCTCGAGAGATGCAGTTGTTGACCAAAAGTATTGTGAGCGACACATAAACCGTGGTCGCCACCGTTCAAGAAAGCATGTGGAAGGCCAATCTAGCCATGCCGCAAAACCAACGGTTGCTGTTGCACCACCACCCTTGGGTGCATCTAATGGCAAATCTTCAGGCAGCCATGGCATGTCACATGAACTCACAAAAACCTTGGCTGCTAATTTGACTGACCCTTGTCCAAACCATTTTAACAGGTAGGTTATCTGATCTCCTGGTAATGATGTAATGTCCTGTGTCTTGATACCTAATCCTGGCTGCTGCTTCTCCGCAAAAAAAATAAAAATTAAAAAAAAAATCCTGGCTGCTGCTATTGTTGTTACAGTATTTTGGCTGTTGTCCAATAGACAACTACTGAATTTGCCATTACATTAGAGAACGGTCATTTGACTATAACTAGTATTTCTGAATGATGGAGAGAGGGAGGATTTCTTTTTACTTCACAAATCTGCTCACATTTATAGGAACTACATATTTGATGCAACTTTTTTAGGCCCTGCTTATTTCTCCCGCTCATTGTAATCTAAAGGCGGTTTTGAATTTTATAATTTGATTTTAGGGGTGACATCCTCTTGTCACAGGAGGGTGTATGACACATCTTAAGCTTTCATTTTGATGCACCTTTTCTCATTTGATTGTTTTAACTTGTATTTTTATACATCCCATTGTGTTATTATTTCTTTTTCATTTCTGTGGGGAACATCCCATAGTATTTCATCACCATCCTTTTAGCCCCTGTTAAACAGTAAACACTGTTCCTTATGTTTTCACATACATTTGAGTAATGTTAGTTTGATATTGTGACACATGGAAAGACAATAGGAAATGCAATATTATTGTGATACAAATAGTTTTTTTTTTTTCAAGAGAAGCCTCGTAAGTATGCTTTAATTTGACATTGTTTCTACCTTATTTACTGGAAAATTATCTAAGCATTTGACTGGAATGTGGTAGGCTTTATTTTTTCTATATTATAATAGTCTTATAATGCATCTGACTAGATAAACATTGCGGTAAGTTATAACATAATTTAACTGGTTACATTTTTTTACAAAATATGACTTCATTAATTTATATGCTAGTAGGTTCTCTAACTTTTGTTGATATTCTAGATTCATCAATGTTTTCTGTCATCTAAAACAGATGTTCTTTTGTGCCTCAGGATGTTGCTGGATAAAACAAATCTTACTGAACACTCCCAAGACTATACTAACCAGCGACATAAGCCAAACATCCTACAGAACACAAAAGGTGACAACTGGTCTGAAGAAATGTCGTCACAAGCGGACTGTGTCGTAATCCCTGCTGGTTCTCTCATGAATACACCACAATCAGGGAATGTCAATCTAATGCCCCAGCAACAACACTCTAAGCAGTCACAGCCAAACCTAGTTCAGCTTCACTTTGGCAACAGGATACATCATGATGACATTCAGTTGTCAATATCGATTCCCGTGGAAAACTCCAACTTATCCACTAATCACAAGGCTCAAATTGGCCCTGCAGTAGGCATTTCGTCAAACAAAGGAAACGCCGCGCGACCAAGTTGGGTACCAGACTCCTGGGAAACATCCATTGGTGGACCTCTGGGTGAGTTCTTCACCAACACCAGCAACGCATCAGACGACAAAAGCAAAAGCCGCCACCCGCCTTCTTTGAACGTCGTAGCTGATGGACACACTACAAGTCCACAGCTGCAATCGCCAACCGGGGTTCTGCAAATGACTAACTTCAGTTCAGTTCCCAGCAGTACTGTTAGTAGCCCTGGTACAGCCTCTGCAATGGCTTGTTCACTGCAAGCCTGGTAAATGCCCAGACTGTCCAAACACTGTGACTCATCGGCCTGATCATCAGGGAACAGCCATGAGCTCTACTGCTGTTTTTGTCCCCAGAGCATCCTGTATGATTTCCTAGCTCATGTACTATTGTTTATTTTGTTTGTTAATGCTTCGAGAGTTCCCTCCGTTTTTTAAGCGAGCGGTATTGTACTATATCAGCTTCTTGTGTTCCAGTTGCATTGCCCCCATGAGGAATTTGTTCTGTGTTGCTCACTGAACTATTCATAATTTTGTCATGCTTCTTAGCCAGCTCTCATTCTGTTGCCTGAAACAAACTAACCTGCTGGATTTACAGCAACATGGTAACTTTGCTCAGAGTTGTTTTTTTTTTCCTTTGGGCTTCACTTCACTCCTGGGTAAGCTTTAGTTCCCTGCAGATCAACAGTTTCTCTGACGAGAACGTATGAGCAGCTAAAGCTTACACCTCTCTCATCGTCTCTCGTCAGAACTGCCACTGAAATCATGCACTCTGGGTGGCTGGCCTCCTGCATTCTGTTGAATGAATGAATGAGTCCTGAGTTTCTGAGCAAGGGAATAGGAACTAAAAGCATCTTTCCAGTTATCTGCAGGCACCAGTAGTGTTCTTTCCATGCATTTTCCAGCTGTGTGCTCATTGAGATACTCCATGTAACACTTGACGCTCTCTAGAGATTCAGAGAAAGCTACAAATAACTGACTTGAGTACTCTCTCTCTAGCTATCACTGTTCTCAAAGCAGTGGTTTTTCTACCTCTTGATCATCATCTACTTTTGGTATGGTACCATGGCATGCACACAAGTTTGGGAAGAATGGATGATTGATTGGTGCCATAGCTCACACAGGACAGGAGCTAGTGGACTTCACTGTTGCAATTGCTGCAAACTGCTGCTGCTGCTTGCAGGCAGTGAGTAGCCTTTGGACAGCTGTGGTCATGATGCTCATTTTCAGCAGTTTCACAGGGTAGCAGAGATGCAAGATTGTGTACACTGCATTCTTATTTTGTATGATGTAATATGCAGTATGAACTAGTAACAACTTTGCTCCGATTGATCTTGGCTTTTCTTTTAAAATTTAATTATTTAGTTTTGAACTAAAGTTGTTTTCAGTTTTGATTTGGCTCATTTGCTCGTAAACAAAATAAAATGTGATGTAACTATCCGTCGATCTGGTGACTTCGTCAATATAACGGTCCAGTCTTTGGACGTAATTTTTATAACGTGAATTGCATTTGCATACTTAATACATATGGCCGTAGCATTAGCACAGTAGATTACTACTGCATAGTGTGTTTCTAATGAAAAAAAAACCAGTCATCTGCTAAAATAAATATAATAAATTACAGCAAATATATTGAAAAAAAAAACTCGATCAAAAACTGGAGCCGCCTGGATTTCGGCCTCCAATTTTAGTGTATCTATTTTGTCACTTGTCAAAACCAATGATAGATGAGGCCAAGGTCCCAAGAGAGCAGGGCGCAAGGGTCTCTGAAGCTAGCAGGCTCGAGCGTGCCATCCATCGAATGATTTGTGTGGGCCATCCAAGTGCCTTCTGAAGCCTACTCTGACAAGATCCGTTCCAGTCCAGTGGGCTTACGACAACGCAGCCCACATACATGAGCAACGTGACTCTCCCTGAGCTTGGGCCGGTAAACCTGTGCTTCGTGTAGGTAAATCGTGAAAAGAATGAATCGAGTAATCCAAATTGATCTATGGGCAAGGATTTTAGATGTGTGTTCTAAGCGGTTTAAAAGGGCAATTCTGTAAAATAAAATACGACGAGAAATTCTCTGCAGACAAGACCACAAATATGGGATGAGAGCTTACTGTTAGCTAATCTTTAGAGGAGCGAAAAAAGATCAAGCCATGTTTAAATTAAATCGATTTGATGCCACCGGTGGAGAAATAAAGTAAACCTCGAAGGATGGCTCGTGCCACGTAGAGTTAAAAAAAAAGAGTAATTTTCGTAAAAATACATGTACTTTACCAAACTATATATCGTAAAACTGTAAATTTATAAAATGAATTTTGGTTGTATGAGAATGGAAAAGAAAGAAAGGGCAATAAAAGAATATTTTGGTGGATTGATGGTTAGTCTTGTCGTACATATTGCCGCGCCATCGTTCTCTGAATAGCGTATATTTAGAGTAAATGTACTGTTTAATAATATGCGCTTATATAAAATTACCCATAAATATGAAGTTATGACGCTCCAAGATCGGTTGGTCCATCGTCCTCCGCGCGCACATGCACGCACTTAATTTCTGGCTTTTTTATGTACGTGTCGCGATGTGTTAGTGTTATATCGTTCCGGCTCTATTTGCATGTATTACCATACATGATGTGTCCTTTTGGTCCGGTCGTCTCTACCATGTGATCTAATAATTTGCATATATACACCGATCAGTTTAGCCTAAAGAAACCTTAATTGATAAGAGAAGGTGGACAATTCATTTGTACATTCCAATACAATCAACAATCTACTTCTACAATACAAGAAATATTAGCTAGTTACAAACTACTCCCTTCCTTTTAGAATACAAGGCATTTTGACTTTTTAAAGCCAAACTTAATTACTTAAACTTGATCTACATTATAGATAAATAAGTATAGCAATATTTACAACACAGGGACAGATGTGCTAGAAAAATGTATTCATTTTACAATTTAATGAAATTAATTTTAGGTTACAAATGTTGCTATTTTTTAAAAAACTTAATCAAATTTACATAATCTTAACATTAAAAACATCAAAACGTCTTGGAGTAGCACCGTATCAGCACCAAGGCTGTGATCGTTTTGCTTTTTTCTAAAAAGCAAAAGCGGTTGACATATATATGAACGAAACAATGAAAAATAATTTGTGGATGAAACTTTTACATCTATATTGTTTATGATTTGAAATCAAAGGCTTAAAAAAAGATTACAATGAAATCAAATGCTGGAAAAAAGATTAATGTGAAAAATCTAAAATCAACTTCAAAATTAAGTTTAAAATTTTAATTTTTGGTTACGAAAGACAAGTAAAAGCGAAATATTAGGAGTCCAATGCATAAATGCAACGATACAAAGATACTCATATCTTCTAAAAAAATAATAGGAGTCGTGCACGCTTTGTTGTGGTTGTGTCCTATTTGGATCATAATAAGTTTTGGGCTAATGACTGTTGTTTATATCTCAACTATTTTCTGGTGTATCTTCCGTTTTGGTTCGTCTCTACTTGCCAATGGTGTTAAGAGTGAGACTTGATTGATAGACAATCAATTGGTTGATTTGTCTGGTTTCAGAGATTAGTTCTTTGGTATGAGGAAGACAAGGACTTTTTTTATGCTTTTGGCCAACCTTAAATGGTGATTTCTATTTTAGGGTGGTCTCAGGATTAGTTTTCTTGTTTATAATTAAGCCGTGTATTATTATAATTCGTAGATATTAATACTACAATCTTTGTATTATTTGGTTATAGCTTCTTTAAAGTAAAGACCGAAATCAATTTCATTATTAAAAAATCTTTAAAAAAAGTACTCATATCTATATATCGATGAACAGCAAAATGCATGGCCGGCCGGCCAGCCAAGCGCGCGAGACAAAACGGTGAACCCTACATGGCTACAACCATAACGGTGGCATGCACGTACCTAGGCACCTCGCTAGCTAGCTAGAAGTATATATGCAGTATGGACCTCTCTACGTGACTACGTGCGCATACACATATATGTATACGCACACCAGCTGCCGACAGTATATATCTGGATCGACCTGATTTTCTACGCGGGTTAATTTGGCTTGAAATTAATGGAGGTGCACTTAATGATCGTGTATAGACAGATATATCGTACGTATGTACAAATAGGGGGTCGGTGGACCTAGAGGTGTATTATATTCCTATCGCCGGTCATATAAAGTTTTACATCAATTTTGAAAAGAATGTTAGTAATACCCGGCTAGAAATCTAGTCAATTTTCGATATAATTTAATCTAGAAATTCGATAAAGAAATACTCAAAATCATGCAATCATAAAATAGAAAATGATCTTTAGTAAAACTATTTGCATTTAGAACAAAAAGAACATGATAACTCCTATTATGTTCATGATCAATATGAAGAGATCATACCCAGAGTTGAATGTAGACGATCCACTTGATCCGTCATGGTTGCCTCCTTCGATGCCTCCTCCATTGTCTTCTCCGTTGTCTCCCGATCCATCACCAGTTCCATTGCCACCATTGCCGTTACGTTGATGTTCACCTCGTTTGTCGCCATGATGAGGATTCTTGAGCAGTCGCGCAAAAACGTTCCCCAAAAACTATATCGCCCGTCTACCCGTACAGGTATTCGTGACGTGGCGTTATTTCTGGAGGCCTGCTCGTTCCAAGTTCTTGTGCACACAAGAACCCAGAATCGAGGATGATGAATTGCAACACAAGAGCAAGATCACAAGTCTATAATGTAGAATATGTCTACACTTGTGTGTTCATGGGAGATCAACTCCATTCTCCTTTTATAGGAGAGGAAATATGAAGATAAAAGGTGTCATGGTAGGTGAAAAGGAAGAAAGCACTAACTAGCCATCAACCACCATTTTCACCTTTTACCAACCATCAAATATTGTTTTAATTGAGTAGGTTACAACACCACCATCAAATGGATGTAACTGAGTAGGTTACCACTCCATTAATCAATTACTTGATTAATTCTCGAAAACTCTTCATTTTCTCACTTAATCACCCATGAATAAATGAGACATAAACACACACATAACTCCTAGCATTATGACCTTGAAATTTATTTGATTTAATTGATTTAAAGGATCAATTTTATCCAATTAAATCTAACAATCCCCATCAAATTTCAAGGCATATAAAATGCTGTCAGATTTGCTCCTGTTTAACATACCAGTGTTTCAGTGGAGACTGTTAAGTTGAACTTCCACCTAGAAAAGAGGCTACACTTGGCCACAACTTAACAATGGACTATGCCTTAAATTGTCAGTTCTATGCAGTCAAGCTTTACCAAATTGCTTAACTGATTCTAGGCTGCCATCAGCATCCCTCGGGTTGGAGCATATAAGTCATACTCTAGGCCTTTCATGAGTATCTAGAGATCACCCATTTCTCATAGACTGTGACTAGCAGCCGGACTCATATAGGTGTGTTTCTTCTAAGATGTTCTTAGGACAACATCTCTGCTCAGAGCCACTCGGATCACATTAAAGTATAAACCATCCTGCCATACAGAAAAGGAGAGAAGTGCATATTCAAATGAGCCCTTTTTAAGGGACTCTCCTCCTAGCCAGCCTATAGCTTGTTTCATCATCTTAATCCACGGGATCTCTGATCACATAAGACAGGTTTCCACTACAAGATGACTCATGTGGGTCTCAAGCCCATCTCACCCGAAGCACTATCTATCACATTTCGTGATAGACCCTTAGTGAACTGATCTGCCAGGTTTTTAGCCGTCTGGACATAGTCCAACGCTATTACTCCGGAGCTTTTCAATTTCCTAACAGATTTCAGTCGTCTTTTAACATGCCTCGATGACTTCATATTGTCCTTTGAACTGTTAACCTTAATAATCACAGTTCAATAACACTACAGGTATAAGTTTTCAACCACTGGCAGATCCATGAGGAGTTTACGAAGCCATTCGGCCTCAGCTGTGGCAGTATTTAATGCTGTGAGTTCTGCTTTCATTGTTGACCTCGTTAAGATGGTCTGCTTGTAAGACTTCCAGGAAATAGCACCACCCCCAAGTGTGAACACATATCCACTCGCGGCTTTTAACTCATCGGCATTAGATATCTAGTTCGAGTCACTATATCCCTCCAGTACCCTAGCGTACCCATCATAGTGAATTCCATAGCTCACAACGCCTTTTAGATTGCGCATTACTCTTTCCAAAGCACACCAATGATCATCTCCCGGATTTGAGACAAATCGGCTCAATTTGCTCACAGCAAATGAGATATCAGGCCTTGTTGCGCTAGCTAAATACATTAGTGAACTAATTATTTGGCAGTATCTCAATTGATCCCTTGTTATCCTTTGGTTTTTCCTTAATAACACATTAGGATCATAAGGCGTAGAAGCAGGCTTGTAGTCATTGTAACCAAAACGACTCAAGATCTTTTCTACATAGTGGGATTGCACAAGTGTAACCCCACCATCAACTTCTCTTAATAGCTTGATGTTCAAAATAACATCAGCCACTCCCAGATCTTCCATGTCAAAACTTTTTGACAGAAAATCCTTGACCTCCTCAATCACATTGATGCTCGTCCCAAAAATCAATATGTCATCGACATATAGACACAAGATCATTCCCTCTCCCCCACCATGGCGATAGTACACACATTTGTCAGCTTCATTCACAACAAAGCCAGCAGATGTTAAATTTCTATCAAACTTCTTATGCCATTGCTTAGGTGCTTGTTTGAGACCATACAAGGACTTTAATAACTTACACACCATGCCTTATTGACCTTTCACTACGTACCTGTCTGGTTGATCCATATAGATCTCCTCTTCCAACTGTTTTAACGTCCATTTGATAAACGAGAAGACCATAAGAGGCTGCTAGAGCAAGTAGTACTCTAATGGTTGTCAAGCGCGCAACAGGTGAATAAGTATCAAAGAAATCCTCGCCTTCCTTTTGGGTATAACCCTTGGCCACAATCCTTGCCTTATACTTTTCAATAGTACCATCAGGCCTAAGCTTTTTCTCCAAAACCCATTTGCATCCTACAGGCTTGCACCCATATGGACGCTCCACGACTTCCCAAGTTCCATTAGACATAATTGAATCCATCTCACTTTGTACCGCTTCCTTCCAATAGTCAGCGTCAGGAGATTAATATGCCTCTTCACTAGTTTTTAGGTGTCATCCATAAGGTATACAATGTAGTCATCACCAAAAGACTTTGTAGTCCTTTGTCTCTTACTCTTTCGAGTAACTACAATGTTATCATCCTCTGGATTTTCCACATGCGTTTGTTCATCATGTACTATTGGTTCAATAAAATCAGGGGAAACTATAGATTCATGACTAGATGTGCTAGGTGCATTTTTTATGGGAAATTCATTCTTAAAAAATGTAGCATCTCTGGACTCCGTGATAGTTCCAACATGCATGTCAGAAACTCCAGATTTTATTATTAAGAATCTATAACCAACGCTATGAATAGCATACCTGAGAAACACACAATCAACGGTTTTTGGTCCAAGTTTGCGCTTTTTGTTTATTGGCACGTTAACCCTAGCCAAACAACCCCAAATGTGCAAATATGAGAGAGTCAACCTTTTCTTTTCCCATTCCTCAAATGGTGTTGCTTCTTTGTTCTTTGTAGGAATTCTATTCAGGACATGACATGCAGGCAATATAGCCTCACCCCACCATTCCTTGGAAAGCCCCACAGTTTCTAACATGGCATTCACCAAATCAGTTAGAGTGCGGTTCTTTCTTTCGGCAACCCCGTTTGATTGAGGGAGGCGTCTTGTCATGAATAATTCCCACTTCCTCACAGAACGAAGTAAACTCATTTGAAAAATACTCCCCACCACGATCAGACCTTAACCGTTTGATTTTTTCTCTCAAGTTGATTTTCTACTTCAGCTTTATAGATCTTAAAATAATGCAATGCTTCATCTTTTATTTTCAACAAATACACATAGCAAAATCTAGTACAATCATCTATGAAGGTCATGAAATATTTCTTTCCCCCTTTGGTAATTACACTATTCATTTCGCACAAGTCAGAATGAATAAGTTTTAACGGTGCCAAACCTCTCGCCTCAACAGCCTTGTGAGGCTTGCAAGGTTGTTTCGCTTGAACACATGTATGGCACCTAGAACCTTTTACCAAAGTGAATTTCAGAATTAAACTCATGTTAGCTAAGCGTGTCATACATCCAAAATTAACATGACAAAGTCGTGAATGCCAAACATTAGACTCATTGTCATTGCTCACATGGTTCACCACATTATTACAAGTATTATACAAAGAAAAGCGGAACAAGCCTCCGCTGTCATAGCCCTTACCAACAAATATTCCAAATTTAGAAATTACACATTTATTGGACTCAAACACAAGTTTAAAACCATCTTTATATAAGAGAGAGCCGCTAACGAGGTTCTTCTTGATGGAGGGGACATGTTGCACGTTCTTCAACTGCAAGATCTTTCCCGAAGTAAACTTCAGATTTATCGTACCAACACCATGAACATCCGCATATGAACCATTTCCCATCAACAAGGAGGAACCCCTCCCGACGTGATAAGAAGAAACCAAGGAAATATCAGCACACACATAAATATTAGCACCAGTATCAACCCACCATTCAGGTGATTGAAACACAGAAAGAACTGTAGTTAAAAATTTATTGTACCCAGATATTCCTCCTGGCTCGCTAACAACCATGTTGACGGCCTTTTTCTGCTTATCCTTGCGCTCAGGACAGTCCTTGACCTAATGTCCAGGCTCTCCACGCAAGAAGCAGTTTTCATTTCCCTTTTTCTTTCCTTTCTGATGAGGACATCACTCTTTCCGATGCACAC